>PNEQ01017270.1:0-16998 GCA_003012365.1 Medauroidea extradentata | reverse complement strand
AGTGGTCCTACATAAATAAAATTGTGCTTTGAAGTTATCTTTTTTTTTATTAGGTTGGGTTAGAATAGGTTAGATAACGTAACCTAACCTAGGCTTATGTTAGATTAGGTAAGGTTAGCTTATCTAACCTTATCTATCTTAACCTGACCAAACAAAAAATAGAAAAAATTTTCTTCCAATAGTACTTCTTCTAATTGACTATATTTTACTTTAGGAATAAATCTTTGGCAGCTAACATTATTCACTGGCTGCTGTGTGCTATTTGCACCATCATTAACATTTTAAATGTAACCCATATTGTTTGTCGCTGTATTTTAGCTGTCCCTACAGCAGTTGGTTGAGACGGTAGCCCACACCAGGAAGTTCGTAGAGTTCACTGCCTCAGTCGTTGTCAGTAAATTCCTAACGTGACTTTACTTGCTGTGTAGACAGGACAATGTCCAGGATGTTTACTTTACTGAGCGGTCATTAGCCAGGGGCTGTCTGGAAATGTCGGTGGTAGTATGCCCATCTGGCATTTCTGGACGATTTCTGCATATTTCTCCCCTTCTGGTTACGTCACTGTCCACGTCCAGATGTTTCAGTGACCTGGTCTGTCACAATCCTCCTGCACGCAGCAGTTTTCTTCTTGCGAGGACATTAACCGCTGGCTGGCCAGCTGGGGCTGTGATGTAGGAGAGGCTGAGAGAGTACACGTGCCCAGAAGAGAGGTTAGGTTCTGAAAGATAGTTTGGTTGGGCGAGTCCAACTGGGCGGCGTTTGGAAGGGAGGCTCAGCCCGTGGGCAGGTCGATAAAGTGTTGAGCATAGGTGAGGGGAGAGGGTTAGTGTTGGTCAAGACTTCAGGCTGGCGAGATGTCGGTGAGACGAAAGATGGGGAGCTGGGCGAGGCGGCGTATCAAATCATTCAGATGAGTATAAACAGTTTCTCTTTCTCCCTTCTTTTTCTTTTTTTTGCTACAGTATTTATAGTGATAATTAGCGCGAGAGTGCAGAGCAGTTTTGAGGGAGCGGTTGTTGAAGCTATGTTTTGAAAGCAGCAGGTTGGACGATCATACTACTCGAGTCCAGTACAGGCTGTTTTTGATGTTTTCTCAGGTGAGTGAGGTTAGGATTGAAACTTCTGTTAAGTATTTATTTATTCTTATACTTTTGTCATGTTTTGTTTTTGGATATTTACGTACATTATTAGCACGAAGGTTGTCCTGCTGTTTCACTCTTGCTGAGGTTTTCTTTTCTTGACGCAATAGACGATTTCTTTGTAAAAGATAGTTCGTCTTCCCAATCAAATACCCTGGCAGTAAAACATTTTTACAATTTTAATTTATTTTGTAATAACAATTCCTATCCACAAAATACTACAATTTATTTGTTATTTATAATAATATCCTATAACATTTTTGAAATTAGAATTTCTGTAATGAATACCTACCTTATGTAAAACCTTATCTCTCTTTTGTCATAAATAATTTTTAATAATAAACTATTTTTTTTTTTAAAGAAAATACCTTTTTACTTCTTTTCTTCACTTTACTTAAAAATATTTATAATAAACTGCCCGCCTCTCAGTATCCTAGGTAGTAGAATTTTCTATAGTAACTTAAGTGTAATCCTTTGAGTAGACCAGCTATTATTTTTTACCTCCGTCTATCACCCAAAGATCCCTTTTTCCTCTCTAGTACATGTTACCCCCACAAGCCAAGCGACTTCTACCTCCCGAAACCCCCGAATTATTCAGCTGAAAAAAATATGTGTGTCCAGTACTTCTACCATTATTTTTTTTACTACCATTATTTTATGTAAGTTCATTCACACCACGTCCAGATAATATAGTTGGCAGTGCTGAGGGAAAGAGTAACTTAAATAAGTAATCATGGTGGTCACTGGAAAAAATATGCTGTGTGGTTCTTGTAATGTTACAGTAAATGCTGAAAATTGTGGACTGCAATGTGAAGACTTCTGTAGTAAATTATATCATATGAAATGTGTGAAAGTTAAAACAACAGAGTATAATAAAATAATGGCACTTGGTAATATCGTCCGGTGGTTGCGTGAGTGATGTATGGAAGATGTCAAAAACATCAGAGGATCAGACTAACTTACTGGCTAAAGTTAATAATTTTGCTGGACTTGTAGAGAGAGTAATAAAGGAAAATGCAGATCTGAATAACACAGTAGATAAGGTAATTGAAGAAGAGGCCAAAATAATTACATCGTATAATCAGAGTAAACAATCTAGTGAAGAAAAGTTTAAAGGATCAATGCTTAAACAAGAATATGGGAATTGAGATAAACATAAATAACAAGGTTGAAACCTCTAATACCCTATGATGAATGTAATAAGTAACAGAGATCTGTTAAATGGTGATTACTCACTCAGTAAACCTGAATAATTTTCAGAAAAGGTTAAATCAATGAAGAGTGATAGGCCTAAGTATAAAACGAAGGCCATTATTGGGACAAGTACAAAAGAATCTATAAGGAGTAAGAATTTAAAAGTTGTAAACAAGCAGTCATGGTTGTTTCAACCTCGTATTCATCCTAAGGTCACAAAGGACAATATTGAAATATATTTTAAGGAAGGTGGTATTGAATCATTTGAATGTGGTGAACTTAAAACTAGGCATGATTCATACAAATCCTTTAAAATTGGAGTTCAAGAAAGTGAGTGGGGAAAATGTGTACAGTTCAGATTTCTGGCCAGCAGGTACCTTGGTGAGTGAATATTTATTTCAGAAAAAAAATCACAAGAAAGTAAGTCGTTTTTAGGGAATCCAGTAGTAACAACAAGTTTAACTTAGTAAATACGAAAGTAAATTGTATGAGCGATATAACAAAACACTTTGTAATGAACACTTTTTAGCAGAATGTCCAATGTCTACATAACAAATTGGATGACTGAGTTTTTATTTAATGATGAAAACGTTATGCTCACTGTTTTTGTGAAAACTGGCTATTGGCAAAGAAACTTGATTATATTAAAATAACTGATTTTACTTTGGTAAGTGCTTATTGCCGCAGTATACAGAAGAATGGCAGGACATATATTTTTATTGCAGATGAGATTTGTTTGCACTTTCAAATTTTGATATTAGTACATTTAGTACTGAATTGGATTTTGAGGTATCTGCTGTGAAATCAAAAAATTTTAGTATGATCACTTGTGGGTAATCATGCAAGGTTTTTTAGTTTACTGGCAAATACATTATATTTTATGCAAAGTACAAATCCTGGTTTCATGCTTGTTATTGTTGGATATTTTAATATTGACACTGGTTCTGTTAATAAGGATGACCATATACTACAGAATATTTTTCGCTCATTTGATGTTTATTGTACCGGTACAAATTTTGAAACCACTAGAGGTCTGGAATGTTTAGATAACATCACTACAAACTTATATCCTGTTGACTACAATGTTCGTTTTACGGAATTTGATGTATCTTATCATAGGACTGTTTGCATGAATTTAATTATACGTTTTCAAAATTTTAGCAGCAAAATCCTGGAAAAATACATATACAGTAAACCCTTGTTTTACCGGACTATTTGGGGGGAAGTGTGGTCCGGTAAATCACGAAGTACCAAAATTGGTACACGTAAATATACAAAAAGCAGATAGATATATATATAGCAGTGTGATACATGTGCCAACGCAGTGTGTTTGCTGTCATCAAATCGCTGGAAGTGGGCGAGGGGGAAGGTTTGTGATGACCGGCGGGAGTAGAAAGATAAGTGTGCGTCTTTGTCCGCTCATTGAGATAACCAAGGGTGGAGGGCAGGGGAAGAGTAAAAGGAAAGGAATAGAAGGAGGTTTGCTATCAGCTTGGTTTCATCTTACCTTACGCGACACGTGAACTTGAGATACTGCTTTGTATTTCACAGTAAAGCTTTAATTACTAAACATATAACAAATAAAAAATTTCCAGCTGAACTACCGCTGTTTGCATTCCGACGCAGTATGGTGTACCATGTCTGTGAGATGATAATCTAGCAGTCATCCTTGAGAATTTCTGAAGGTCAAGGGACTGAAATGCTAAGCATGAGAAAGGCATGTGAAACGCTAGTTTGTCCACAGAAGATTTTATCTCTACACCACACACATTTACACTACAAGAGCGTTGTTGAACATAAGCTGCCTCGTCGTGTGAATATGCAGTAGCAAGTTTCACGTGTTTCCTGGGTCCAACAGTGCCAACTTTTTTTGTTCAATATCATATTTCAACTTGTCTTTTGCATTACGAACGTCTGGCTCAGTTTGTTTCTTGACACTATAATGGTCACAAAACTTTGCTACTGAAAAACCGGCCTCTTAACTTTTCTATTAGTTCAACATGTCAAAGTTACTCTCTTTATTTTCTACCCTGTTGCAGATGGCACTTCAATTTAAAAAACACACAATCTTTATCACACACAATCTTTATCACACACAATCTTTATCACACACAATCTTTATCACACACAATCTTTATCACACACAATCTTTATCACACATAATCTTTATTACACACAATCTTTATCGCACACATACTTCAACTGCGTAAAAAACTCAAATAGACACGACAGTCGTTTTTGCCAGGATACGTCAAAACACTGATGAGTGACTAGCTCTGCTTACCATCTTACGCGGCTATCTGTGCACGTGCCTGATGTCACTCACCATATCACAATAACCAGGGTGGCCTTGCACTGTTGATCTTACAGTTCAGTTAAAAATTCAGGTAGACAATCATTCCTGCCCAGATACGGCACATACCTTGATTCTTGTGCGGCTATCTATGCGCACGCCTGATGTCACTCATCAAAGCACAATAACCAGGTAGTTCTTGTCCTGCTTGTGACAAGTAGACCCGACTGTGGAATAATTTTGTATGGCCAGATTTTGTCAATTAAATATGAAGTTCGCTAAATAGAAGTCCGATAAAACAACGCTTTACTGTACTAACAAAAGAATGTTTAACCCCAACACCATTGAAATGTTTTATGTAATGTTCAATGAACCAAACACTATAATTGTTTCTGAAAATCATAATTGTGATGTGCGTACTTCTTGTTTATTTTTTAAGAATATATGACTGTTGCTTTCCAGTTAAAAAAACCATTTGCACATTCGATAAGTAAAAAAAAATCAAGCATAAGTTGGTTTACCGACAAGCTGTATAGCACGAGAGAAAATTTTATCGCTCTGTATGATCTAAATAATTCTATAAATCTGGCTACAGCTAAAGAAGCATATACAAAATATATAAGAATTTATAAGATGGCACTGACTAAGGTTAAATTAAATTATAATGTAAAGCTGATTTAGACTTCAAATAATAAATGTAAAACAGCTTGGGCCTTAATAAATGAGCTGACTGTTAAATCTAAATCTATAACAAATATCACAATTTCGCCAAATTATTTTGACTATTTCATAGCCACAGTTGAAGAGACTGTTGCTACTGTGCTTTCCTCTATTGAAATGGCTAGCATATTATGTAAACATTGACCTGCTCTACATACCATTTTTAAATTTCACCAAGTCACTTGAAAAGATGTGTATAATGTCTGTAATATGAAACCATCCTTTAGCACTGATTATTGTGGTATGTCTAGCAAATTTCTTAAAGAAATTATTGATTGTATCTTGTCACCTTTTACATATTGCATTAATGACTGTGAAACAAGGCTTCCTTCCATGTAAATTTAAAAAATTGCTTAAGTGGTTCCTATATATAAAATGGGTCCTAATGATGTTCCAAGTAGTTACAGACCTATGTCATTGGTTCCTGTAATGGGTAAAGTGTAGGAAAAGATTGTTACCACACAACTGTAAAATTATCATCATACGGGACAGTTTATCGGCAGTCAGTTTGGTTTCTGGAATGGTAAATCAACAGTCAATGCTGAAAAGTATGTAGTTAAGCTTGTCACTGATTCTATGAGTAACAACATCTTAGCCTTAGCTATCCTATGTGATTTAAGTAAAGTACTTGATTTTGTGTCACATAACATTCTGTTGGACAAGTTACAATATTATGGTGTATGTGGTGTACCGTTAAATTTTTTAAAATCATATTTAACTGGTCGTTCCCAGTTTGTACAAGTAGGTGAATGTCAACCATCATCTAGGATGTTTACTTGTGGTGTACCACAGGGCTCTATTATAGGTCCATTGCTTTTCTTAATTATGATTAATGATTTGGTTAAAAACGTGTCCTATAATTCAATTATTTATGCTGATGATTTCAAGTTTGCAAAGTGTTACAATGTAGTTGAGGAATTAAAATATGGTCAAGGTGAAATTGTAAATACTGTTAAAACTTGGTTTGATGCAAATGGCTTCTTAATGAACTCTTCTAAAACACAAAGAACTACATTTGGTATGGACAAGGGAGTCTACGATGAACCTTCTCTTACAAGTATTATACTTCTTCGAATTATCTTAGACAGAAATTTATCGTGGACATCTTAGTTGCAGACCTTCTAGGGCTCTATTTTTAATTAGGTACTTAAGAAATCAGTTTCCAGTCATATGTTAAATATGTTTACTTTGCATTCTTTCAAAGTATTTTACGGTATGGCATAGTATTGTGGGGTAGTTTCTCACTTGAAAATTGTGTTTATAAAATTACAGAAAAAGGCTTTAAGACTAATTACTAGGTCTTCGAGCTCAGCTCATTGTCAACTTTTCTTTGTGTTTTTAGGTATCTTAATAGTTATTCACTTGTGTATAGCCTAGACTGTGTAATATACATTGCCAACAATTTTTATACATTTATGTTAAGAAAAGACTTACATTCATCTAACACCAGATATTGCACTGTGTTGGACTTGCCCTATACAAGACCGAAGACAGTGCAAAAAAAAACATTTTATAAGTGCTATTAAAATTTATAATAAGTTAACAGAATTTATCAAAGAATTGTCATTGTTTAATTTAAAGACAAGGCTTACGGCCTGGATGTTACTTAATCCATTTCATGATTTGAAAGGATATTTTGACTCAAGTACTGTGGAAATTGTGATCTAACATGTATTTTTCCCCCTCTTCTGTATGTTTTAATGTCAATATCCATTGCAACACTGTAACTGTTACCTAATGGCAAATAAAATTACAAATTACAAATTGGGTATTTGGTTGTGTGTCCCAAGAAGAGGCTGGTGCCATGCTGTGACATCAGGTGAAGAGTGTGTTCTGTTCCTGTTAGGGGTTCCCTTTCGAGCTTTTCTGCACGAGTGTTTTTTGGAAGGAGAGACTCACTTCCTGTTGTGTCAACTGCCGCACGTAGATTGTTTCCATTTGTCTCTGCTGTAGGATGTATGCTGGAGATATGTGAAGCTTGAGTGGAATGATAGCTACTCAATGTATCGTTGGTGAAGTCGCTATATTTACAGTCTAATAAATATGTGTTTGCTAACATAATGTTTACAGTTGATCGTAACTTGTTGCAGTGGCACCGACTTCGGGGGGGAGGGGGGCAAACCTTTTTTTTTCCACCCAAAATTTACACACGAGGGGCAACAAGCCATTTGCCCCCCCCCCCAAATATGCCAGGGGTCATGCATGAGGCAGTCGCGCCTGATGAAACGTGGCAACCACCCAGCATATTCCGCCAGACAAAGCGATGGCGAGCGATCAGCTGTTTGACTGCTTGACCTCGTCCGGAGTCCTGACTGTAGCTTGCTCCCTTACGCTGTGACATCGAAGTTAAATACAGCCTGGCCAAGCCCGGCACAGCAAAGCTAGACACGGCCCGGTGCAGCCAAGCTAGGCGCGGCCCGGCGCAGCACGGTTCTGCAGCTGCAGTCAAGGTTAAAGCTCAAGCTGGCATATGCACACATGTTCCAGCGGCCAATGGGCCATCACTTTTACCAGTACAGTTACATGCATTGCAATTTGTAGTGTCACTGCGAAAATGTACAAATTTTTAGAATATTAATGTGCTTGTTCTTGTTATAATTTAATTTCTGGCACAATGGACAAATTTGTGACTAGATGTAAAAAAAAGGTTCAGGATGTGGAGGAAAGTCCACATTTTAAAGAGTGTGTCAGTAACGGGATGGGGGCACCAGTGTCCGAGACACCGACATTTGGAAATTCAGCTCCAGGTACATCTTCATCTTCGCCTTCCTTAAAGGAAGCATCTCTTTCTCTTCCAGCCATGAAGGCAGAATTAGAAGCTGCAGCAAAGAAACCGAAGAGGAATTTTAACCCAGACTGGAACCGAACATATCCATGGATTCTTTACGACCAGGTAACAGATGTTATTCTTTGTTCTGTGTGTAAAAAAATTGAGGAAAATCGTTTCCAATTCTCCACTAAAAGAGAGATGACTTTCATTAGTACTGGCTTTTGTAACTGGAAAAAGGGTACTGAAAAACTTAAAGTGCATGAACTTTCAGCATGTCATAAAGAAGCAGTTCTTAAATGTAAATCGTTGGAAAAAAGGAATCAATGTTTGCACACAGATGTCTGATGAGAAACACAGGCAAATGATGGTAAATCGTACATGTTTACTAAAGTTATTATCATCGCTTCGGTATCTGTGTACTCAAAGTCTTGCTATTAGAGGCCACTCTGACAGTGATAGTAACTTCTGTAACCTCCTTAAAATACGATGTGAAGACTCAGATGAACTACAAATGTGGCTTCAAAGAAAGTCTTACACTTGGTGCAGTCATGCTATACAAAATGAAATTATTGATGTGATGAGCCATACACTTCTCCGAAAGTTAATAACAGAGGTTCGGAACTCTGTATATTTTGCAATAATATGTGATGAAACAGCTGATGTCAGTAGAAAAGAGCAATTTTCATTTTGTTTAAGATATGTCACAGATTCTTTAGAGATACAGGAACTGTTTTTTGGCTTTTATGAAACAGATAGTACAACTTCTACGGCCTTATTTAATATGGTTTGTGATGTGCTCACTCGCTTTGATTTGCCCATCATAAATTGTAGAGGTCAATGCTTCGATGGTGCAGCCAACATGTCGGGTGTGTATAATGGAGTGCAAGCAAAAATATTAGGCGTGGAAAAAAGAGCTTTATATGTACACTGCTTAGCACATTCATTGAATTTAGTGGTACAGGATACCATTTCATCAATCCCCAAGTGCAGGGATGCACTTAACATGGTCAAAGATATTGTTAGTTATGTGCGAGACTCCCCTAAGAGACTAGCATTTTTTCAGTCTATAAAATGTGATGACACACCTCACCTCCGACCACTGTGTCCAACAAGATGGACAGTAAGATATAAGTCAATTTCACCTATCCTTTATAACTATACAGATCTCATTGAATTTTTTACATCACTTTCAGATAGTGATTCAACCGAAGCTGGATCTAAAGCTGCTTCATTTTTAAGACTTATGTGTTCTTTTGATTTCTTCTTTACTCTTACAGTTCTTGTCAAACTATTTGGTAAGATAGACACTGCAAACTGTGCCCTGCAAAATAAATAGCTTCACTTGGAAGAGGCTCATAGAGTGATTACGACCCTAAAAGCGAGTATTCAATTTTTGAGAGGGTGTTTCTGTGAAATCTGGTCTGAAGTAACAGAAACAAAACCTGCAGTTGTTCATTCACCTACTTTACCCAGGCGGAAAAAAATTCCCAAGCGGTATGACGATTCTCAAGATAATTCAGCAGATCAATTTGATTTAGTAGAGCAAAGGCATAGGTGTCTATTCTTTGAAATAATAGATAGTGTTATGAATCAT
This sequence comes from Medauroidea extradentata, assembly GCA_003012365.1. NCBI lineage: Eukaryota > Metazoa > Arthropoda > Insecta > Phasmatodea > Phasmatidae > Medauroidea > Medauroidea extradentata. The sequence goes on along the minus strand of PNEQ01017270.1, from coordinate 7,288 downwards.
TTTGTGTCACGTTTTGAAACAGAATCATACAAATTCTTGTTAGAACTGGAGCAGTTTCTTCTAGGAAGTGATACCAACAAAGAAGAAATTGTGCAATTTTATAAAGATGACATCGACACTGATCGTCTTTTGCTCCACAGAGAAATGTTTCATAATCTCCTGCAGAATGAAGGGAAGTCTGATGAGAATATCGAAGACATAGTCCATCATTTCAGGTAAGATAGTAATTTAACGGTTTTGCTCTCAGAACTCTTTTAAGTTTTTGAAAATAGTGATGACAATTCCTGTGTCTACAGCAACAGCAGAGAGGTCTTTTTCTGGGCTTAAAAGACTGAAGACATATTTGCGTTCAACAATGGGACAGCTGAGGTTGAATTCTGTTAGCCTTCTACAAATACACAAGGAGGTTGCAGGAGCATTAGACTTGGATGAGGTAGCAGATGACTTCATATCAAGGAATGAAACCAGAAAGCGGACATTCCTTCAAAGAACATTCTCATGCGGAGACAAGTAATCTGCAAGATTTTGTGGCTACATAGAAGAGAACATTCCTTCAGAAAAGGTACTTGTTAATATGTGATTGTCTTCTCTTAAGACACCGACATGTATATAATTTTTGAAGTCGTAAAGTCTTTAAATCACAGTAAAGTTATGTAAATTAATGTCATTCTTCATGTTATTTTAATATGTATTACTGATTTTAGTGTGCATCAATGACTTGGAATTGGCAATGGTATGTGTAAAATTTTTCATACAAACAATTTTTATCTTAAATATACATAAATTTTTGCACTCGCAGTATAGTAAAAAAAAAGGCACGAAAAGAGCTTAAATAGCACCATTTTGCACCTTAAAATTCCAATTTTTTCGGGGGAGGACCCCCGGACCCCCCCCCCCGCTTTAGGCTTGGGGTCCGCGTATCCTCCACGTCTTGTGCCCCTTGCCCCCCCAATGATAACTAGAAGTTGGCCCCACTGACTTGTTGTGTGCCACGACAGAGGTACCAGGACAGTTAAAGTAATTTTTTTTATATATTTGAGCATCTTTTACTATCATTCCTGGGTTTTGAGTTGTAATTTACTGTATTCACATGTGCTCATTAGAGTAATGTTTTGATAACTGTCTGTTTGCAAGCTTCGAGCATTCCGTCAATGAAGCAGGTTCAGAATTTTCAATATACTGGGGAAAAACTGTTTTGCTTCATGAATCAAATTATTAATGATATGACATGAATGAAACCCCAGTTTTCACTGTAGTATTAGTACCTTTGAATGATTTTGTGACAGGGGTCTCCGAGGTGGGCCATAACATCATGATTTAATTTAGGCCTATATGTAGTACTCATTGTGCATACCAGATTTGTCAAATTTTTACAGACAATTTAAAAATGTGAACATTGATGATGTTAAACGAAGCAAATGAGGTTGACTGGAACAGCATCAAATCATTGAGCTCTGTGAACTAAAAACACAGTTTTTAACAATGTCAAAATTTCATTCTACGAGCTGCATGCTCCACTCATCACTAAACGTGTCTCTAGACTACTGACATACGTACTTTAATGTCACAGCGAGACTACACATGCAAAAATATAACTCGGTAAAAAAAATTTTTTCCTGTTTGGTTGATTATTTCCTTAAGCCTGTAAGTAAAACAGCTCTTCAAAAATATGTTGACTCTCTTTCTTAAAACTCAAATCCTGGTATTTTACTAACTAGCAAATTCAGGTATTTTAAATATCTAATATCATTAAATTGATACGCCACATTAAAAGCATTGCTGTTGGGAATTACAAAATCTCAATTTGTATAGTTCAGGACTTTCTTCCATGTACCTTGCCTACTATAAAGCACATATTTAATTCATCCATAGTCTCTGGAAAACTCCCATCCTGCTGAAAACACGCTATTGTATATAAGGTGACTTGTATCGTGTAACTAGTCGATTTGTATGCAAGCAGCATGCATGCAAGGTTTTGCATTCTAGCTGGAATAAATTAAAGCCGGTTATAATTTCCATGCACCTACTTCTGCAAGTAATTTATATTTTTATTTGGCACATTTATGTATGTCAATTTATCCTGATGTTGTTTGTTTGAGAGTAGAATAGAAACTGAAGTCTTGTATAGTCAAGACAAATTTAGTTAATTCTAATTTAAAATTACAAATTCCATATCCTATAGTAATATAAAACTCCTATAGTAATATAAAACTTCATTGTAGGATCAATGGAATGTAATATAGGCATATTCAAGCAAGCAGTAGATACTACTGTGTGTACAGTATGTTCATCGGGCTTGTACACAAGCACCTTCTTGCTCAAAGAAGATAACCATGTGTACTAAGATTCAGATTTCAACAAAGCTTTGATTCTGCTGATAACTGCCTGCTATTTAAATAATTCTTGAAAATATATAATTTTTCTTACCGGTTAATTTCTTACGTGTAACACAGATTTCAAGGAGAATTGTAGGGAAAATATATTTTTGAATGGCAATCTGTAACATCAGGTGTTCCACAAGAATCTGTTCTTGGGCCGCTTCTATTCTCACACTTCATTAACGACTTCCTGACTTGTCTGAGATTTTGCCAACATTACAATATGTATGCAGGTGATTTTCAGATATATTTTAGTTCACAGGCTGATGATTTCAAAGTCTTTTGTTGACAATGTTAGTTCTTATTTAAATTCTATTATCAATATATAAGGGTCATTTAAAAATGGCCTACTTAATTTGCAAAATACTCAGGCAATACTGATTGGATCTAACAAGCTACTTAGTAAAGTGGGCAAATTGTATCCAAACATTCTTTAAATGATTACCCAGTACAATTGGAGAGTTGGTGAAGTCATTAACCAAACACTGTAATGGTCAGATTACACAACAGTAGTGTGTAAAGAGTACTACTTGCTGTCTTACGTTTTGTTACACATTTAAAGAATTATTTACCACTATCACTGAAATTATCCCTTGTAAGATCACTGGTCTTCCTTCACTTTGACTACTGTGATATAGTTTACAATGACCTACTTTAAACTTGCCATAAAACTACAAATACTACAAAACTTGTGTGTGTACTTTATTCATGATTTAAAATATAGTGACTGGATGCCTGACTACTTACTACAAAAAAATTATCTCGGCTTGAGTTAAGACTCCAGACACAAACTTCACATCTTAAACTTGTTATTTACAACTCTGCGAACAGATCAACGTGATTATGGTGCCTCCCATTGTCACCTACTATCATCTTACCCCCATCACAAAACTCATTCCCAAAGAACAGATAAACTCGACATTCCTCCACACAGAACCAATTTCTTTTCCAGTTCTTTCTCAGTCAACAGCTTCTCCCTTTGGAACAGTTTAGAACAATGACATGTGCCAGTAAAATCCTCCTCAACCTTTAAAAGCTCTATTAATAAACATTTGCTCAACCTAGCTCACCAGCGATTTACTCACAAGTAACATTTTGTGACTGAGTTTGTGTGTATGTGTTAACATATATGTATGCTTTTGTTTTATTTTTAGCCATTATAATAATCAATATTGTACAACTATGTATTTACAAATGGAAAGGACAAGTATAACACACGAAAACCAAATCAAAGGTTCCATTTACTTACACAAACAAGTCAAATTGGTACCACCAACTTAGCCGACGACACAGCCAAATACATCGGGGAAGGCGAAGAGGCGCATATTTCCCGACGTTCTTGTAGAAAGTCACCAAGTGGCTGAATTCCAATATAGATAAAGGAATAATCCTTTTCTTCCCTCGAAGGCTCGAAACACTATTCGGGCGATTAGGTCTGATGTACTACAGATATATAGCTTGGGTTGCCATCACTCCACTGTAGTCGACACTTCACCCAACAAAAATTTTTGTAGAAGAAGAACCAAGTTCATATCATCACTATTCAAAGTTTCTACCGTCCAACCCGACGATTCAACAGAGAGTGCCGGCCGCCACCCTCCTGCTTTCCCACCTCTCCTTTCAGCTGACTTCCCCTCCCTTCCTCCTCGGCGTCATCTATCGCCGTCCCCTCCACCCGAAGACAGAACCCGAACACCAGTACACACTGTTGTGGCCCCACAAAGGAGAGGTGTTTCATTATGCATAGTCAAATTGTACTCCCGGGGAAAATAACATCAATCCTGGCAGGCACCACACTCACCTAACAAGGCAGTACAATATTAATGTTTACAACTTTTGTATGCAACAGTTATTTTTAATGTTCTAATGTAGTTATCAATGTGTGCTTTAGTGGAAGAAAATGTAGACTTGCCTTAACTATGCCACCAAAAACTAACAAATACATAGATATAATAAATAACGGTATCATTGTGTTATGTTTTGTAATGGTTTACTGCATGCAGATACCAGTATGTATTACTCTAGAGTACTTTAGGGCAGGTTGCAAATGCTCACATCTGCAAAGGGAGATTCGCATCTAGTTTTTATAGATATTTGTATCCATTCTTTGTATGGATTTCCCCTTCCAGGTACTGTACAAACACTTTCTAATTTAAATTTAAGTGAAATAAAAACAATGTTGCAAAAATTATACTGCGGAAACATTGGGTAAGGTTTTCCTTGTGGCTATACTAGGTTTACAGAAAAGTGGCAGCGTGCTGCAGATGATATACCTATACTGAGGGCAGGTAAAAAAAAACTCTGGTAATATTAGCAAAGGGTAGTATTCATAGTGATGTGTCTAGGCAGACCTCACAAAGATCTTGACCAAGATAATCTTACTCCTTAAGACAGTACATTTCACCTCGATGTTTCACAGTCCATGAATAAGAAGCACTTTGTCTAGACTGTGTGCTTCAAGAAAAGTTTATTTGACACTATTTCTGAGTTGACAAAGCACAAGCTCAAAACATGGAGTAGGTGACGAGACTATACGAATTTTGCCAAAAATTCATGAATACCTAGAAATAATAGACAGTTATAAAAAGCAAAAAGCAGGCAAATACACTAATCATATTTGCTAAAGGTTTCCTTGGTCAAGCAACCAAGATGATTGATAATCAGAGATTGGTCATATTATGATAAAACTGGTAGTGCTCAGTTTACTTTTTTGACAGTACCAAATCTCTCTCGGTTCAACTTTTAAACTAATTGAAATTAAATTTTTTATTCTTCCCAGGATAACCATTGCAACTTTTGTAAAATGCCTAATCAGGCAAGTTTCTATCTCCACTATTTTCAGATGGAGGCTTCTGTATTATACACAAAATACTAGCAATTCAGGAGATTTATGTTGAGTATAAACTGAATTTATTTATAACACACCACAGAGCTTTATTCCTTAATTTTCAGAGCAGCAAATTTAGATTTTGACACAATTACTATACATTTGATATTAAAATTTGTCAATTTTACAAGCAATAGCAAAATGTCTGCTTTGAGAAGTGACTCTGTAATGTATCTAATAAATGTGCTTGGTTACATTGCTGAAACACCAGAAATATTGGTACTGATGGGTTTATCATGACCGCCTTCAAGTTATTTTTTTTTACTTGAATATTAGCACTTTTCATTATATTAGGCCTACTAAAAGTATTCTACCTATACAGGATGTCCATAAATTATCTTTATAACATTAGACTTTAATAACTTTAAAACTGTACAAAATAACAGCAAACAGTTTTCAACAAGTGACAAGGTACAGTAACTCAAAATTTTTTCCTCATCCATACACGTCAACGTGTGCACCCCTAATGGCACGGATAATGCACAGTCTGTATTCAAATTCTCTCCTTGTATGCTCTATCTCCACAGTGACATGTTGAAATGCATTACGAATGCATGTCTACTAGTCCTGCAGGTCTGTTACCTTGGTTCGGTATACCTGACAGTTTACAAAACCCCAAAGTAAGAAGTCAAGTGGGGTAATGTCAGGTGATCACGACAGCCATCAAATTGCACCATCTTGTCCAATGCACTTGTTCGGAAACTTTTCAACCAGAAATTGATGGACAATGAGGGAGGGACCAATGAGGTGGAGCCCCCTACTGCTGGAAAATGACGTCAGGTTGCAGATGGTCCAGTTGTGGCACAGCAAACTCTTGCTACATGTCCCAGTAAACACCACTTGTGACTGTAGACGCGATGAAAAAGAATGAACTACGTAGTGATGAGGAGGTTTCCGATCCCCAGATACAAACATTATGACAATTCAGTTTGCTTGACATATGAAAACTTCCCTCACTGGAGAAACAAATGTGTTTCGAAAAGCCATTATTTGCAACAGTCTTGGTAAGGAACGTAAAAAAGACTTTATGAGTAAGTTTTCCGCATGTTGAAAAACATTTGTTGTTATCTTGTATAGTTTTAAAATTATTACAGTCTAAAATTGTATACGTAATTTAGGGATATCCCGTATTTCTAAAAATTTACATACATATTGTCTTGAAATTTATATGCACTTATACTTTTTAAGCAAACACACACACAAATACAAGTTGTAAAGTGTTATTATGTTAGTATAGGTAATTTCATAAATTACAATGATTTATTTAAGCAAAATTATAATGAATACAATTTTATATAAAATGCATAACAAAACAAAAATTTAGAAGTGGTTGGTATCGAACATTACCACAAATTCACTTACGTATGTAGCTATCCATGTTCTATAAACTGCTCCACATCAAAACCATGGCTTTTAAATTAAAAGTTTATTTAAGTATATTTTTCATTAAAATTGGCCAAAACATGTCTCTAGAATTTTATTCACAATTTACGGGAAATACCAGTACTTCTCTCCATGTGAATTGTAGTACTCTTCTGCTTTCGGGTCATTCCATTTCAGTTCAACCAGGCCATGACACCCACCATCTCAGATTTTAATGAAACTTTTTGTACTTGCTAATACCATCATGTTATGAAACTGTACCAAATATTTCCTCCCTGGGCCAAGTAGTTTTTGAGAAAAAAATTGTTAAAGTTGGTGCAAATCCCCATGAGTGCAATGTCAATGATGTATCTAGCAACAACAGACTGTCAAGTAAAAAATTTGCAGATCTGTGACCTAAGTACATACCTGCTTCAAAATTTTTACCACATAGCTATTGGATTATGTAGATTTCAGTAAAAAATACTACATTAAGATTTATTCACAAATTGAAAAGAAAAAAATTTATTAGTGACTTGTTGACAAATTTTTAAGGACACAAACATTGATCATTAAAATTAGCATTATCACACAAAGGCAGTGAAGTTATCACACATGTCTTTTTTTTTTAATCATCCTTAAAGTGTGTCCTGTAAGACTG
>PNEQ01017269.1:59883-143520 GCA_003012365.1 Medauroidea extradentata | reverse complement strand
AAAAAAAAAAAAAAAAAAAAAAAAAAAAAAAAAAAAAAAAAAAAAAAAAAAACAATCGCAAAAAACAGTAGAAGCTTAAGATCATGGGCTTAAGAAAAACCCAAAAGTTATAAGTGACTTCGTAGAAATATATATGAAACTCTCACGCATTTGAGTTTTAAAAACAAAAGTAAAATCCCCTGCGCTTGTAAAGTTAAAGTATTTTGAGTTTTATCTGCAACGATATTTTCAAGCAGATAACGCATATATTTTGAAGTGTGCACAGAATCCAGCAATCAATGTTTATAAGTCTTTCATTTAATCAATGGACCAGAAAATCGCATGGAAAAAAAACATTCCGTATTTATCGAACACATACAAAGATTAAGAAATGACGTCCGTACTTTTCTTTCAGCCGTAGGCAAGCCAAGACGAGAAGAGAGGGAAACACGACGATAGCAGAGGCACAGCACAAAAAAAAAGTGGTTTCCGAGGGATTCTTCTCGGAGACGCAGTAATTAACGGACTCCGCCTAGCTGGAGGTTTCTTTGTGTGAGCTAGGAGCAGGATCGATGAAACGCTAAGGGCGATGCTGCACGGTGCAATCTATTGTGGTATCGCCTCGACGCGCAAGACACTGAGCTAGCGTGCAGAATTATAATTACGCATCGTTCAACTGCAACGCTACGGAATCTACAGAGTTTAAATTTGGATCCAGTGCTGAAATTAACTAACTATAAATTGGTCAGTTTTAAACGAAACTCATGCGAAACAAAGAGTGTTATCAATACTATTTTTTTAAGAAAGATTGTAATATAGTGCATGGGAAAAACATATTTACTCAGTTTTTTTTTGTGATGACGCAAAACTTCATGGCAATATTTTGAGTGAACAGTTTTCACATCCAATTGTTATATGATCACATATTCGAACATCCACAATTTATGTGCGACAGTTCACAATACACGGCATACAGCATATTGTGCATGGGTTGGTTCATGTTATAAAAAATTAGGTGGTTCACTTGAAAGTGAGCACTACCGAACACTTAAAATGTTCAATAAAATGTATTTACTGGTGCTATAGAAGTAACGTTTTGAAAGTTATTAGTTACATGGAAGATTTCGTATTTAAAATAGTAAAGGTGGAGGTATAATGGTTCGCAGGAAATTGTAAGCAATGCTCATATCATGAACTGTCTTACTGTGGAATACCATCGCAGTAATTATTGGCAGATGCTTACCAGGCTAGTAGTATTTAACTGGCCGGCACGCAGTTTTCGATGTATAGGTGGTTCGAGATATAATGAGCACTTTTGACACCCTAGTTACTTTTATCGTTTCAGATAATTTTAAGTTATCGTGAACAAACATGTAGCATTCCACGGCAACGTGATTTCGCCCAGCGCTGTTCACAGTACGCCTTGTGAGATGTAGTGCAGAAACCGTGTGTTTTCGGACCTACGTTCACACAACATTTCTTGCTCCTCTAAATGTTAGGGTTGTTCACCCAGAATATGTGTACGAAATTTTGTTCACATATAGGCTGTTCACTGTAAAGTCAGTATTTTTTAAAGCCACAGCTGTCTTTCCACAACTCGGCCATCACCGTACATTTTTTAGAAGTAAAGTTATTCTACATGTAATCAAGGTAATTAACTACAAGCAGAAGAAAATTTTTCCACACACGTACCGGTAACTTATAAAACTGGCAAAGTAATTTTTCATTACATATTGGCGCAGGATTTCTATGGCAATTTTAGATAAGGCGCGAGCGAAATTTCCCAGTCGTTTGTGTGACGAATACACTACCGTAATTTTCCACCACATGTTCGGAAACGAGGTTTCCCACACAAGGTTGGGGAATACTGCCATTCATTTGATGAGTAACACTACCAACGGTTTTTTACAATCGCACTATATACCTTTCATTTGGCTTAAAAGTTAGAGGCTGCAAAAACCTTTATTAACTGTGAAGTACTTTGCATGCCGAACTTACAAGCATGAAGTTTCAATAAACAGGTAATCATTGATGTACTGAATTGATTCTCAACGGACCAATTTAAAACAAATATTCTACTTAAATTGTAAGATATTATTGTAATTAAAAGGGTATTTTAAAATGAAATTAATGCTATAGAAACCATGTAAATATATTGGAGGAATAACAATCACATCTACAGGAACAACAATGTTATATGAACATAGGGCGGAAAACGTATCGTTGCTGCGTACTTCAGGTCTCGTGACTTACAGAGCATGGCACGCGAGTTGGATCATCTTACTGTGGAAGGCCACGTCAGACAGTGCCTACCGTCCAATTAAATACGACTTGTCTGGTATGTAGTAGCCAATAATAGCTGCAATGGTATTCCCCAGTAACACGAACCAACCAGCACATGCACTTACATCTTGTATTGTGAACTATTGTGCAGAAATTGTGCATTTTTGGAGTCATGTTCATCTTAATGTATAAAATGAAGTGCCCTGACTGACACACTCACTCACTCACTCACTCACTCACTCACTCACTCACTCATCAACGCATAGCGCAAACCGCCGGACCTAGAACCATGAAATGTTGATGGAAGCTTCCCCTTGGCCCGTAGGCACCAACTAAGAATGGATTTTTCGAAATTCGATAATTAAGGGGGTGAAAAAAGGGGTGAAATGTGTTTTTAAAGAATACCTGATATCTCGTTAACCGGGAAAGCTATCATAATTTTTTTAACTTCAAAATATTGCCCAAAGAAATGCACATTTGTGAATTTTTCGATTTTGCAAAATTCGAAAATTAAGGGGATGAAAAGTCGTAAAATGTGTTTTTCATTAATCCGTGATTTCTCCTAAACCATTTCAGATAGTGAGGTGATTTTTTCTTTAAAATGATGCTTAAGTAAATATCTAAAAAGGATTTTTTAAATTTTTCGAAATTCGTCCTTGAAAGCTCTTAAAAAAATAAAACGTGTTTTTAATTAATCCCACTTATCTCCTAAAACCGTGGAAGTATTGAAATAGTTTTTGCTTTGAAATAAATCTTACGTAAATATCAAAAAGGAGTTGCAGGATTTTTCGAAACTCATCCTTGAAAGCAGTTAAAAAAAAATATAATGTGTTGGCAAATAATCATCTGTACCGCTTATACCCATTGAGATACCGTGATAATTTTTTTGATAAGAATGAAGCTTATGTAATTATCTACAAATAAAATTCAGGATTTTATGAAATTCGAACATTAAGGATGTGAAAAGCAATAAAATATTACAGTCTCCCGAAAAATGAGAATGATAATGGAGAAATAATTCAACAGTTGTTTCTTTTTGCCAACCTACTCGTAAATAAAACCTCTTTGGACTGTAGCCTTTAAGCATTCGCTCAGGTATTGTGCATCGTATCCCGTGCAAGCCTGTGCGATGGGAATTACTATGACTTCATACAAGCATATTGTGCGCGCTCTTTACACGGAGCTAAGACAATTTATAGTTCACTGGTATTGAGTACGCTAGTATAATATATTTTTGCTTCCCTAGACGTGAGGAATGACCCTCGAAAATATTTACATGCAATTTTGAAACATACTGTTATGTTATTTTTTTGTGAAATATACATTTGAAGTTGTAAAGTTTGTCGTATATCAGTATTTGTCCGTAAACTCCAAGAGGAAAATTTTCGGATACATTGGGAAATAATAGTTTTTATTATTTTTCCCATACAAACTCCATGGATGCAAGTTTCGTAGCCAGAGACCATTATGCCGTTTGGTATGAGTTATACAGTGTAGACTTGACCGTAAACGGCGTAAATACACGCATAGTCTGGGAAAGTTTCAAGGCTGTTGCCAGGACACACAAGCAGGGATCTCACCTCCGAAATCATTGAACTTGAGCCGCTCGTCCATCCATTGTTCTCGGAACGTGAGCTGGACGCTGTATTCCTACAACACAAACACAATCTGTACGACCTGCAGTTCTAACACACTCATTGTATGTCTGCACTGGTCATCTTGTCATGTATCACTTTACACACACCAACAAAAAAATTATCATCCAAAGTTACTTTACGTCTGAATCGGATTATTTCTCCTTGTGTTTGTTTCACAAAATTATTGATGAACAAACAATACATATGCACATACACTTGACTGAGAAAAAATATTTGTTTCGATAGTTATTAATTACGAGTTATGAGGTAATAAAATCCAAGTAACTTAGTTGTAGACACAGTTCACTCTTAATAAGTAATAAGCCAACAAACACTAGCAAAACTATAATTCAAGAACCAAAAAGACACATGCAAAGCAGATAGGAACAGTCACGAGACAGACACATCAGAAAATGTGCGTGGCAGTATGTATATATGTATGTGCGGTGCTATACATATACGTATATACATAAGGTGACGACATTCAGGGGGGCCAACATGCTAGCGAGCTGCAAGCGAGTTAGTAACAAACGCCAGCAGACTTGGAACGACAACGCTTCGTACCTGGTGGTTGAGATCATGTCTGTCGTCGGCGGCTTCGTCGTCTGTTACTGGTCGTTATTAAGTCAGCCTAAGACACATGCAAGCTGTCGCGAATGTTAGCCTGGCATTACATATGTTCTTTGACTAGGACTACCAAGCGGCTCCAGACGATGGGCACGTAGTTGTCGTTTATGTACCGAGTCGCTCATGACAGCACGCGCGTTTCCTAACAAACCCACAGAGGCCATTGCAGGCGCATTGACTAGAGACCTCTCCTCCCGTCAAGGCGATCCAGGTTCGATTCCCGACGAATTTCGATCCGGATTTTCGCATGTGAGAATCATGCCTGACGATGCCGTAAATCGGCGGGTTTTCCCGTTTCCCCTGGCCCTTATTCCTGCGTCATTACATGCTTATCTCATAAATGAGTGAGAGAATTAGCGCTGGTAAGTGATGACATGAGGTGTGTATGGAGCAGCGCCGGAATGAAGGGGAGGTGGAAACGGGAGCATACAATATTTCACCCCTCACCAGCGTTAAAGACCTAGAATTTAATCATTCATAGACCAATCGAGGACTTCAGCGGCAAAACACTGAGCTCGCTTTCAAGAGATCCCGATTTTCATTCCTTACCCAGACATTCGGAGTTCGGTTCTCCCTAGTTTCCCGAAATATTTCCATTGGAATGCATGGAATGATTCCTAAATACCGTTAATAACCGCTTTCCTCCCTGAACCGAATTCCCTACCTACAGGTGCTGTATAAGATGGTCTCTATCGATGAAAATGTATTTACTAATACCAATCTCGCCGCATTCACGCAACGAAAACTGACTCGGATGTGTAAGCACATTATCGGTTCTTGTTCAATTGTAATCAAGCAATAAAGTGACTACAATAATGTACATATTTATAGCTGCTTTGTTTAGCTGTAAAAGGTTCCGTTGCATTGTTCATAAGTTGCAGTTCAGGTAGGGAACTGCACTCTTACGTAAACAACACCTTGGAATTATAACGTTTCATTAGCAGTTCTTTAGGAAATGTGTTTTAAACATGGACTCAATTTAGTGCTTAAAATTACTGGTATTTTCAAGAACATATTGGAAATAACTTTTCATAATGAAGTTAAAAACAATATTGCTGCTAAGAAAACTATTTTCGAGTCTGATTACCGAGATTCTGAACTATTTCTTTGGCAACGTGTTAATATCTAGCAATACAGCTACCATAAAACGGGGTAACTTAGAACACTATTTCAATAATTTTTATTTTCTATGTGACTGAGCTGGAAGTTAAACTTAATGTATTTTCATGCAGACGTTCATTGTTTGTAATTTTTTTTCAAGATAATTTTATTTTTATTCAGGGATGCTTCATGCAGGACATTTTTTGAAGTATTCCACGTCAACCCTCGTGTCTCAAGCTACCCCGTTTTACAGAAGTCAGAGAAATGCGTTTTTAAAGCCAGATTTTGCAGATAGCAGATTTATTATTTTTATTTTAAAATAGATACAGCGTAAAACATTTACCGAAATACGTGTAGAAGAAAAAAAGAATCTGAATCCCACGAGTTCGATATTTAAGTGTCGTGAAGGAAAACGTTATTTCAACAGCATTTGCGTTTTCACGGTAAAAGTTCTCAGTTTCTTCGCTACACATCGACACAGTTAAAAGGAATTTCGCCATATTTGATCTAGTTTGTCGCCGATACATAAATCGCAGCGTGCCCAAGATGTCGTTAGTTCTAACTTTGCCTCTTGCGTTAACAGCGAGGTTGAACAAACGGCGTGTGCCGTGGGAGACGACTTACCTGCAGGAGATACTTGGCAACGGTGGTTAGGACAGCGGGCTTCTCAGACAAGGACTTGGAGGAGAGAAAGGACGAAGGATCACTCAGAAGAAAAAAAACACTCCACCAGAAGCCACGGTAATGCATTGAAGCCCCTCGTCATTTCAGCCCACGTGTTTCTCCCAGCTTCGTCCCTGGCCGTTCATTCAAGTCACTTTCTCTGTGCGGAGTTACTGAAGGCGACTATAGGTGATTCACGATAAAGTGGGGACTTTTTTATTTCCAGATAATGTATAGTTTCCTGTCACTTTTTAATATAAATAAATCTCTATAAGTATTAAGCAAAGTGTACAGATTTTATCGTACTCAAAAGTTAACGCCTGAGGTCACTACATGTTTTTTTTCACAGTTATTCTAGACATGGTTGTCTTGAAAAGTTCTCAGTATAACGCGAAGAAACTATATAACCATAGTTGGGAACCATTCCAAGCCAACTATTTTACCATCCTATAAAACCGATCTCTCACATTACTTTCTTTAGCCCGTGTTTATAGCGGGATGTATTGTGGCTTTTTTTATTGGTCGAAGATAGGCTACCTCATGCTCAATGATCTGCTAGGAATTCGTCGACGTCTAAACGTTTCGAGTGCTCTATTTGTCCAGGAGTCTGTATGAAGGGCTTGTAGAGAACCAGAATTAAAATATATTTCTCTCAACGTATCACGCCTCATTATTACTCTTTTAAACAAAGGATAACTGCCGTTTTGGAAGCTTTACCCATATTTATAATTTTAATAGTTATTAAATGTTAATAAAATACAGACCACAAAAATATTATGTAATGTACTGGCTGTTACTGAAAGTATGTTACAAACTTAGTGAGTTTAGTTACATAATGCAAGTTTTTGGCTAGCGCAAACAAAGGAAGAAATTCGCGATTGAAATTTGACATCGAAACCATCATTAGTTACAATTACAAAAGTAAGCAGAAATAAATAATGAATTTCCGGACGCGGTTTGATAATAACAAGATTTGAAATTTGTGGAAAAATTGTTTCGAATGCCTTTCACCTTAAGTAGATAATGGAGTTAGTTGAACCTTTTTTTTTCTTGGCATAGAACTTTTCATCATTTTTTGGCTATTTTAATATTTACAGTTAGTAGCAGGAGTACCCAATAAAAAAACGTTGTTTTGTCACAACACCTTCAAGTGAACTGTTATCATGAAGATAGACGTAGAAATGTAACGCCTTGCAGGTAGGCAACACGCGACACACTGTTGGTTCGAGCAACTCCACTATCTACTGAAAGTTAAAGAGATATTCGAAACATTTTTGTTACAAATTGCAGATCTTGTTGTTACTAAGCCGAGCCCGAAAAGTTATTATTTATTTGCTCCGTGCTTTTGGTTATATTAACAGATATTGGTTTTCAATATACATTTTCAGTGTGACTATTTCCCAAGTGAGAAACGTAAATTAGTACTAACCGTAAAGTTTTAGTAAACTGTAATTCTTACTCTCATTCAGAATACTAAGTGGGCTGGTACTGCTTTGGTTTATTACATGTATCACAAAAATGGAAGAAAATACTGAGATGTGCTGCCCCAAAATCTCTGCACTAATACTGAATTTTGTTGAATTGTTTTTGAAAGAGATATAATGTTTTACAGTTTAATTACCAAGTTGTCATATTCTGTGGAATTCCAAATAAACGTTCCATTTACCAGAAATTGATTTGGAAAAATGTAATTAAAGAAAGCTTATTATTAAGCATTTTGAATTCGGAATAAATAAATTTTTTTCTGCATTTATATTGCTTTTTTTTTTTCATACATTAAAATTGAATGTAAATTAATTTGCAAGGAGGAAGTTTTGATAGATTCTTACAACTGCAATGGCAAAATTTGTTTTATTTCCTGTAGGTTAAATTCTAGTTAAGTAAGGTAAAATTTTTGAACATAGGTGGTTTAAGATAGTAAGCAGGAAATTATATTAACGTAAAGTAATTTTTTCTTGTAATTTTTTAAAATTAAATTTCGGAAAAGTACACTATCATTTTTTTTTCAGTCCTAAAGATCTAAAAACGTCCTGCAAACCTTTTGAAGACTGGCCTTTCTTTATATATACTTGCCAAACTGGAAATTTGGCCTGAACGCTAATACACTAAGCAGTTACTCTTCAACCCACTGCGTTAGGACGTAAGATAACGATATAACGATATTGTTGGTAACGTTCAGTTCAGACAAACTTTAACTTACGCCAAGGTGGTTGTCATAATGTCTCGTTGCATATCTTCAACTAAAGCGTTTGATTGGCAAATAATATGAAGCTCGCTAATGCGAGTGTGATTATACCAAGAACGGTAGACACGGTATCTGAAGGCTCTGGAAATATGGCGATAACAAGAGGGAAACGTAATATGCCTCCAGAAAGTCGCGCTGGCTAGCGCAAATTCTACTACCAATCTATCGTTACGCTCAGTACACACAAATATCTACCCAATACCTTTATCAATAATGTACATAAACCTATCTTACGAAATGTGTCGTTCGCAACACTTATTATACACATCACTTTATTTACATAACATATAGTAAGTATTAATTTTCTGATTCTTTTGTCTGTTTTTGAACACTGTAATTTAGCTTCACTTCGCTGTGATTTTGGTTAGGTTTAATATTCACATTTCAAATCTTTTAAATATTCTACACTATCACAGCAGCCTAACCAACTCTCGAGAAACATAGCTTAGCGAGCTTCCGTAGTGTGCCGGCCTACGTTGCGAGAGGTCCTGGATTCGAATCCTAGCACGAGAATGAATGTTTGTGACGTTTACTTTAGTTTAGGTTGTGTAAGCCATCCATTATTAAGCCTAACGGAGGGGGTCGTGGTGGCATTATTGTCAGACCATTCGCCTCCCACCAAGGTGATCCGGGTTCGATTCCCTGCGGGTCGGTTCCTGGATTTTCACATGTGGAAATCGTGCCGGGCGATACCGTTGGTCGGCTGGTTTTCTCGG
This sequence comes from Medauroidea extradentata, assembly GCA_003012365.1. NCBI lineage: Eukaryota > Metazoa > Arthropoda > Insecta > Phasmatodea > Phasmatidae > Medauroidea > Medauroidea extradentata. The sequence goes on along the minus strand of PNEQ01017269.1, from coordinate 134,269 downwards.
GGATCTCCCGTTTCCCACGCTCCGTCATTCTAGCGCTGCTCCATACTCACTCCGTGGTATTAAGCGCTGATCGAAGTCTCTCATTCACTTAAGCCGAGCAGTATAAAACCGGGGGACTTAAATAAATCCTCTGAATAAATAAATAATCAATGTAATCGAAAGTAGATCGAGAAGCACCAACAGCCCCACTTGAGGAAATATGATTGTGATAAGCAGACCACATGCAGTAAACATTCGGAATGCTCCCGCTGCCACATGTGGCATACATGATGCATGTAATAACATCACCCATACGTTAACCACAAGTGTACCACAAGCATTCTTATTATACTCCGCTTGTGGATTAGTTTGCTACGTCTGCTTGTGGACCGTGTACTGAAATATGTCTGTCTTTTTAAACTAAGTTGCCCACATTAATATTATTTAAGTATAACCACAAACATATTTACTGACATGGCCTGAATAACAACCATCCATCAATAGTAGACGATCATACTAGCGAACATTGGTCGCTTCTGCCAACAATTGGCCAGCTGAGAATTGAATGTATTTGCTACTAGGGTCCTTTCTTGAACTACTAGACGCTAGAAACTTTACTCGAGTTACACTTTCCACGCCTCAAGCTGAAACTGCGCCCTACACTGCCTACACTCGTGAATTATTATAACAGCTTTATGCTGGAAGCACGACAGACGCGGTGCGAATAAAATAACTTGTCAACCAATCAGCGTCGAGGCTTCTGTGACGTCAGCGTGATAAAAATGTCGGACGCGACGAGGAATTCCGAATAGGGATTATATCTGTTTTATTCGGGTCGCCGGCGCGACAAAGCTGAAAAAACTCCATTAAATGTAATGCCTAAACTCGTGAATTGGCAGTAAATTGCGTTTATTTATTTTACGAGAGATTTGTTTAAGGAAATCGTAATCTATTACAGTAAAGTGTAACTGTGTATTTATTTTCTCATTTGGGAATGCCGGCGAGTATTTACAATATATTACAAATATACGAGAAATGGAAATATAGTAAAAATCTACGTACATCGTATGTAGTGGCAAGGGACTTTTTACGTTTAATATTTTTTTAGTATTTGTCTGACGCCAGACGGGCTCGTTTTCTCAATAGCGAGAACTGTGAGTGTTGCATTGCACTCTTCGCGTCGCTTCTGTCGCGCTATTGTAATTCCAGCACTAGGACGTGCTCGCGACAGATCAGGAGAGGGGTGGAGATACCCCCCCCCCCTCCCCGTCATGTTGAACGGTAGAAACAGGTGTTGTGACTGCAGCGTAGCGCCCGCTAATGGCGGTCAGGCGGGCAAGCACGGGGGATCGATGACGTGAATAAGTGATGACGTATCGTGTGGACGACTAGCTGTGGTACACGCACCGTGTAGCTGACCAATCTCCGAGCTGCATATCTGCTCGACCTGGCCTACACCGCAGGACCAGTGATGACGTCAGAGTACTCTCGTCTCGGTTCCCGGTCATCTTTAATTTACAGTATTGTACCAGCTATAAGCACTCCTGAAGGCGCCTGCCCCGCCTGCTGGCCGTGTGTTTGTGTGAGTGAGGCACGGCGCCAAGGGCGATGTTGACCGGCTCATCTGGTGTGGTATCACCTCAAACGCAAGACACTAAAACGGCGTGCAGTGGTATCGTATATCACTTGCCTGACTGTCACTTTCAGTGGTAACCCCATCTTTTTATTGATGAAAACATTTATAAGAATGTCCATCGCATGTTTCTAGAGTAGTTTCACACGAATCCCATGAGTAGTTTGTCAGATATAACAGGTTAGAAAAGCTGTTTTTAACGGTTTGGAGGGTCTCCGAAATTATTTTTTCTAATTGAAACTATCATTTTGTCATCAAGCGTATTTTATTTACATACATCGACGCAATGGGTACTTGTGGGATAGTTTCGTTAAAAATAAAGTATTTTATATTTACGGACACGCTACACTGTATTTTAAACGCGTCGTAGACAGCGCCCTAGAGCCGTGTCAACATTTTTGACCATTTCAAAAAAATTAGCATTTTGGACATATGTCGTTGTAGCAAATGGCGTACGTCCAAAATACGTCTTTAGTTTGTAACTCGCCCCCATTGCAAGAATTGTTCAAAAGTAACATTCTTGACCTTTCATGCTCTAAATGTTAATCTATTGCACAGTTTCACATGTTTAGATAACGAATTTCTTCCATTTGTCTGATATTTGTTGGAAGATAAGAAATAACAGTCTTTCTTGTCGCCCAACAAATATCGGATTATATGAAACTAATTGATTATCTAGCAGTGTAAAAGGGTGTAGTAAATTAACATTTAGAGCATTAAATAGTCAAGAAATATGCATACATGCCTTTTGAAAACCTTGTAGAGGGGAAAATTATTGATAATATTACTGATGGTAGCGTATCATTAGCCTTAACTGAGTTTCCCAGCCATCCGAGATGGACAGGTAGTGGGGCTGTCTCTGTCAGTCGTAGGCCATCGCCTTTCTCTTCAGATCAGTGTTTTAAACCGTTTACCAAAGCTCTAGAGGGTAGGATGGGTAGAACAAACAAATTTACAGCTCCTGTTGTGCAAAAGGTAACTAGAGTATAGCTCACTCGTGTCCAAATCTTTACTACGGGAGCAGCTACTCGATCTACTGCTTATTACCCTGCTCTCGAGCAAGATAGTCGCCATCTTGAGAAACAGTACACGTAACCAAAATAACGATGATGTGAATCTGAATGCATAGTGTTCAAAATTCAGACGAAAGGATCATGAAATTAGTATTATAATGTCATATAAATAACGTAAGAAAAAAAAATGTTACGGACGCTGAATGTAGCGAAATATCAAACATATAGAAAATGTGTAGGCGTTTTTATTTTTTCTGTCATATTATAGACCTGAGCATCATTAAAGGCGTTCATCACAATCTTGCTGATCGGCAATACCTGGCCACGTGACAGACAAGTTTTGTCTATTCCACTGACGAGTGAACCTTTTTGACAACTAGTAAATGTCTTTCCCGAAATAAAAAAAAAAAATTCACTTTGGTGAAACAATGTTTTAACTCTCTGAATTAGTGATTGAAGATGAAACAATATTCCGAGCATAACTTCCTGGAAACTAAGAAATAATTCACAGCAGGTAACAGGAAACATTGCCAATTCTGCACTTGTTCTTGGAATAGACTAGCCTTAGGCACAATTTACTGCAAGGAAAGGAAAACATTAAGATATAAACCCTCGCCTAGGAAATTAATGAATTCACTAGAACCAGTGCCTAAGTAAAAACCTTGGTCAGACTAAGATTCTTCAAGGTTATCTGAAATAATATTATGCCAATTATGGGATAGTTCTTCCACTACAGACAATGGCCGTCTTTTCCGTTTTGTGTTTTTCTCAGGAACTAGTTCCTTCTCTAATGAACTTGCCGAAGGTGAAATAAACGTTAAGTGGTATGGAAAGGTAGGATGTCGAGCGGGTGACTGGAACACTCAGTCGTTAATAAAATCTGAACTACTCATCAAATTTCGATGAGATTTTTTGATGATTAGATATTTTATCAGCTGAAGTTTATATATATAACATTATGAGGTAGTATGCTTTACTTTCGAGTAAAAAATTAAAAACGGTTTTTAGAAAAATAAGGGCTTGAAACCACAAAATCTACAAAAATGGGAAACTGTAATTTTTATAATTTTTAATACGATAATGTCTGGACCTCTTAATAACAGAATTTCAAATATACTCGCGTTTTAATTTGAAAATAATTTTGCTATCCGAAAATCTCTGCGCGATAGGTTTACGGATGTTAAAATTATTTTCATATGAAAACGCGAATATTTTTGAAATTCTGTTATTATAGAGGTCCAGACATTATCGTATTAAAATTTATAAAAATTACAGTTTCCCATTTTTGTAGATTTTGTGGTTTCGAGCCCTTCTTTGTCTAAAAACCGTTTTTAATTTTTTACTCGAAAGTAAAGCATACTACCTCATAATGTTATATATATAAACTTCAGCTGATAAAATATCTACTCGGCAAAAAATCTCATCGAAATTTGATGAGTAGTTCAGACTTTATTAACGATTGAGTGTTCCAGTCACCCGCTCGACATCCTACCTTTCCATACCCCTTAAGCTCCAGTATCCACCCTGCCACCTACGTTATTCAGTGATAAAGTGTACTGTGCAGCAGGAAAAACATCATAATCGAAACTACTCCTTGGAAAATAATGAGAGCTGTAAAGATATTGTCCTATAGGCCTAACCAAATCTAGGAAAGAGAACTGCATGTTGTATGTTTGAAGTACACAAAGAAACAGACGAACTAGAAAGGAAAAGTATTTCTGGTACGTATATCTGGAAGTTGTTCCCGGAATTCGTGGTCTTAAATTGAATGAGTGGTAGACAACGCAGAAACAGGCATTTATTGTCAGTTAACATGTTCCCGGAACAGTCACTCTGTAAAGCTGTAGAGGCAGACACTTGTGAGAAAATTGAATTTAGCGCGCTCCGAGACATCAGTCTAGTGGCCGAGAAGATGAGCTAGTTTCGCCGAGAGGGATTGGGGTATTTCAGGCTGCAGGTATTTCGAAGTATGTTCTTGTTGAAGAGTGTTTAATTCACGGCTCACCTTCATATGTGCTTCCATGCATATTCTCTTTCCTTTGAATCACACTCCCTCAGTTTCCCTCTTTGTCTATTATCATTCTCATCTGCGGCAAAGACTTCTTTTCCACTCTAATTTCATGTATGAACTCTTTTCTATGTTTCGGATCTGTTCTTAATGTAATCTCTCTCTCTTTTTCTCACATATCTCATCTTAAGTAGATAAGTCGTTTGGTCTCATAATCAGTTTTTGTGGAGTACACCTTAATTTTCCTAATATTGCTTGTACTTAGACTTCACCTATTGCTCTTAATATTACTACCCACGAAATTGTATGTATAACGTAGCCTGAACATCACTATAGAATGTCGCGGACAGAAATCTGTTAACATTTTAAGAACAAAGATGCCTCAAATAATATTATAATTAATTGTTTTAAAACATGTTTTCCCTCATAGACATTGCTATGTAATAACTTGTAACGCTGCAACGGATGTGTTTAACGAGTGTCAGAAATAAAAAATAGAAATGTTCTCCTCTGACTACATTATTTCTCGAAATTAAGTATGCTCCCTATTGCAATAGCCTGCTGGAATGAGATCTCTATATGACTTTTCATTGTTGTTATGTCCTAATTTGTACCACTAGGTAATCTTCTTGAAAATGTGTCAAACGTGAGTAAATTGGATTATTGTTATTTTAAAGATGGTCAAAGTAGTACAGGGAAATTATCCGTCATTGTTTCGTACTTAAAGATTATTATTTAAGCAGTTGACATCCTTAACTTACTTCGATTTGGTGGTACCAATTCTGTCAGATATATGGAGGATGCGGACGAGTTTAGTGCTGCGAGATATTTCAAGTGTTAGGCATACACACATGTAAATAATACGTATTACATCTCTAAACTATGCGTACATGGTATCTGACAAAAAATTTTCATAAGCACTAATGTATCGTAATTTATGTTAGTAAATGTTCAGAAATATCTCTCAAAACTGTATCTGAAGCAAAATTTGAAGGTTGTCTTGATTGTATTTATTTACTACACTCGTTGAAAATTTCGAAAACTTGTAATAAATTATCGAATATCTTGGGTGAAAAAATTAAAATTATTTCTTCGGTACTGAGAGAAACATTAGACTGAATGAGCAGTTTCACAAAGCCGTAGTTTTTGGTTTCTATATGAGACAAAATAAGCTATTGTTGAAAATAACAGCAATCCATAGAGACTAGAAGAATACGCGAGTTCATTGACCTTTAGGCTAGCCTTTAAGAATATATGTGTTCGAGCAAACAACAGCTGTTTGTTGGATGCTTCCTGACACAGTGAAATGAGCCTGTATTTAGTTTCATTGATAATATAGGCCAATTGTGGAAGTAGCATGAACTTACAGCTGCTGTAATTATAGCTTGTGTCTGAAAGAAAACGCGAATTTTTCAGGTCTCTAAATCCAGAATTAACGACAGTGGCACTGTTGGAGTATTTCTTGCTAGGGGAGGCATATGTACCAAGAAGACAGGTAGGATCGTGTTGCCTCAGCTGTTGACCTGGAAGTGCATGTAAAGTTTAAGAATACAGACACCAGCCAACACAAAAAACAGACACAGACAAAATGTGTACAGAACTGAGTCCGCAAGCTTGCAACGCGAGGGGGTATAAATAGTGAGACAGATGACGGTCAAAACTCGTGGGGGGGGGGAGGGTAAGGGGGCGGAGATGGTGGGTGGGAGCAGACAAACAGACAGACATACACATAAAAATTCGCTCGCTTTTTGGGTACTTATTTTACTCAGGGTTGGCCATGAAACCGACAATCCATCCTTAATGCTGGATAACTGGCCAGTGCCTGCATACAGCCACCGATGGTATTTTTTCCTATGAAAATTTTACTTTCCTTAACACTTCGATATGACATTCGTGACATGCTTTGGGTAACCCCAGCCAGCTAGATACTACAGAATTGCTCTGTTACCCCCAACCAATCAGTCAGCTCTGCAGTTAGGCCGTACTCCAGCTCAGGTATCCTATCACACATCAGTCAGTGTAAACATGTAAATAAATTATGTAAATTTTCGACTTTCTTCCTGGTAGATATACTGGACGGATTCTCGGCTCGTGGCACAGACACAGCAAAGAGGCGGGGGTTTATGGTAAAGCTTTATACAGTATTAAATTCACACTGTCTCTTATTTTCAAAATTGTCTGTTTTTATTTAGACCAACGAGTATAAAGCCATAAAATTAAGAAAAACTTTTTGATACATATTTACAAGTCAATATAATTATTTACACTAGGTTAGTAGCAGAGGTGAACAACAATTAAAGCCACAAATCATTTAAAGCTTGGAGAATATTCAAAGCATGCCGAAACACCAGTGAAGTGATATAAGAATTAACACGTAATAGTAGATTATAAGTGCTTTATGTATATATATTAAAGTTATTACTCTTAAAACTCTGCAATGTAAATTCCAGAATTTTTTCAATTGTGAATTATTTTAGTGATTTACTGAATTCTTTATTACCTAAGTATTATTGAAAAAAAAAAGCAATAATTATGAAGAATGCTCTTAAAATACACCGAAGGCAAAATTATCTTAATTTATCAACACGATGTCAGCAATCTGGTTTAAATTCATCTTTCACGTTTAAAAGCCGTTAATTCTGTTTCCTAGAAGGCTTACATAGTTATAAGAAAAAAAGCATGATTTATTTAAGTGTTACAATAACTACAAACATGTATATGTATTTATACGTACTGTTATTTTTGACCACTCATTTATGGCGAAAAAAAAGTGCGAAATTATACTACGCAATGTCAGAAAAAAAAATGGAATTATCACAGATGTTGGGAAGAAATTCGACCAAAAGCTATGGAATTGTGTTGTGTTCATTTTAAGGTGCACAAAGATTTCCCTATTATTTTAGTTGGTTTATACATCGGACGTAACATCGTTCATGTTAAATTTATATTCCCTTTTGGTGAAACTCGAGAGCATAGATATCCGAACAGGGTATTAGCAAGTCTATTATCTCATTCTGAATTATAATGGAAGACGTTTTAGAGCTAGACCGACCGTAACAAAGTGAACTTGCCGCTCAGTTAAATTGGCTGATGTCATCTTACGGAATTGCAGATTTCATATTTAACTATTTTTAGGTAATTTTTAAAATGTATTAATTATGACCAGGGATTCTGGATTTCCACGAAAAGATTTCTGCACCAGCACGTGTCTATGCCTTATGTGCACATCCGCTACTCAGCTTAATAGTTAGTGGCTGAATGTTTTAACTCTCACTTGTCTTAGGGCCTTATCTATAAACGGCTTTCGAAAGACAACCAACTGCTATCCCCATAGAGAAAGCATTGGTGAGTAGTTGCTTGTTATTCGAAAGAGGTCTATAGATTCGGCTCTTAGGCCCATATCTATAAACGGCTTTCGAATGACAACCAACTGCTCGCCAATGCTTTCTCTATGGGGATAGCAGTTGGTTATCATTTGAAAGGCGTTTATAGATATGGCCCTTAGTCTTCTACTGGCAAATCACATATGTGTGGTGCCACAATAACCTTACTGTGAATGATGCGGTCATATGTAAGACTTATCTGCACAAAGAAACGCTGCCAATAACACTAAGCAGAGCTTCGAAAGTAGACGTAAGACATTTGAACAATCTGGTGAGGAAATTTATTATTTCTTTTGCAAGTGGGAAATGAATGTAACAAAATATAGGCTACTTTAATTTTGTGTTTTTTAAAATGCATTGAACATAGTGGAAGCCAGCAGAGAGGAAAGAAAAGTGCAGCATCTTAAAAATGCGTCCATCAAAATTATACTCGATACGTTGGCCATTTCTGTGGACGTTTCCGCTCGACTGCAAGATTGTTGGTATACGCTAATGCGAACTGAGTAAACAAACAAAAATAACAAGGGGATGACGTCAAATTCGAGATATTGAGTTTGTGTGAGTGCGGAGGAAAAGGTCTTACTGAATATTTAATTACTCTTCTAGTCAGCGAGGCTTTCCGAGAGTGGATTTTATAACTTGTTCGCAGCTGAGCAACCTTTGTGGGGAAAATCCCCGTTCGTAGCTGTTTTCATAATAAACTCTGCCTGTTGTACAATCTGCAATGTTGGCAGCGAACTAGACGATGTTAAGTCTGCGTCTAAATTCCTTGTTAAAATCCTAGTGTTGAAATTGTAATACCACAAGCCAAGTTAATGGAATTATTCTTCCAATGTTATATCTGTACTCTCAACCGAGCTTTGTTCTAAATCCTATCATAGCTAGATTTACAAAATTTATATAGAATGTAAGTTACAGAAATTTATTTAATCCACGCTAACAACATGTGTTTGCAAAGGGGTAGATGTGGGGAAATATAAGTAATTAGGAACCTTTTACAAGAAGAGCATTAAGAATTTACTCATTTTCCAGGATTAATTCGTAACATTGAATGTTCACTGACGCGAGGGAACATAAACATTGCTCTGTTCAGCAGTGGAAGTAGTAAGTTTATTAAATCACAGGAAATATCGGTAGACCTATGATGTCATCTGTACTTCACCCGACAACCGCCACATTGCTTTGACCTTCAAAACATTTTGTAACGTAAAAACATGTATTTTGCAAATTAATTGATGTTTTAGTTTTAAAGACTAATGGACCTTGTTTGCAAGTCGTATTACGTAGGCCTACATGTTGGACTTACGTTTTTTTATTTTGCCTTGTAGTAAGGCATGCAGCCAAATATACGAAATTAAAAGTATGTTCTAATTGGTTATACTTTAGCAGTAACATCTTGTATTATGTATTGTGTAATACTACAGCTTACTTCTTAAATATCCAGACTACTGCCTTAAATTTTAATTTTGTAATGCTCCTAATATTGCTGTAATAGGTAATACTACCACTGTCATGAACATAATCGAACTTACAACACGTTATCACGTTTACAACAATGCAAAAACATTATGACATTACTGGTGGCATGGACGGTTATTTCAGGAACTAAAGTACTAATCAACAAAGGTGTCAGCTATCGACGCCAGTGTCCAGAACCTAACTTCTACGGCCATGCTACGGGGCACAGCTTCAAAGCAAAGACTCGCGCCTACTCTGACAAGGGTACGCTACTCTGAACTCTGTGATCACTCTGGCGGAAACTGTCCTATACACGTCTCACTTCACTGCGAAACTAGCCGGTAAGGAGCCGAGACGCAGTTCTCTAGCAAGAAAGGACGGGTTTTGGAAGACTTGCTTGTTCAAACTCACCCGAGATGGAGAAAAGACGTCTCGGCGAGGTACCGCTTTCGTGCAAATTGTAGTTTCCTACTTAAAGCTGGCGTCAGTATTTTTATTTCCATTGACATCTTGAGAACAGAAAATTCACCAGCAACAAATATACGTTAAAATAATAAATTTCTATGTAATTTCTATGATATAGTACAATTCTGTCCATGGTATGCATTTACGTGTTTCTTATGCAAAATACAAAGTTTTGGTTTGGTAGTAATGGTGAAAATTGCGAGAAATTTTACTTTCAACGATTATCCATCCAGTTTTCGTAATTTACAATTTTTCTGACAGGGGTGGTATATTATTATTTTTAGTTGAAAGTTCTCGGTCATTGAAATTAAATGCTTAATGTTGTGTGTAACGAATAAAAAAAATGTTATTTACGAATGAAAAACATTTGTTACGCCTGTACGTCGAACGGTTTTGTGTAACTTGGAGTTACGAAAAATTACACTCTCTACTAAATTAAACACGTGCCCTTTACTACATTACAGTAAAATAAGATGTTGCAAATGACACACCTTGAAACCGGTTTGGATTTTAATGCCATTCACACTTTACAATTCAAGGGTGTATTGATCTCATGTCCGTTCAATCTAGGACTGTTTACTTGTAATTTCTGTACACGCAATTGGGATTTTGAGAGAATACGAGAGGAGGTTATTTACGTGTAAAACCTTTTAAATACCGTGTTTATGACGAATATCTGTCGTGGTTTCGAGTGAGGGGATTTCTTAGGGCAACAAAAGATTTTGTTCCTATTCACTGAAAATTAAATTTTCTACGTGTAAGATTAAGACGCAGAAGTATGTATTTTATGTTACTTGAGAGAGAAATCCATCTTCGTTAACTAGTGTGTTGTGGGAGTACTTAAGCCTAAGGACTTACAATCTATAATTTACTGTAAACATTGTATGTTAATATAATTTTCTGTAACTTTAATTCATTAGTGTTATTCTTCTGTTGCATATTTACTAGCTCCTGATACACAAATTGTATTAGTTAATGCGTGTTATTTTATAAATAGTTAAACGTGATCAGTTAGATTGAGCAGGAAATGTGTGGGGTGTGTCTGTTGTTAGCGCAGTAGTTAAGGGGCCTCCCTATCTCCGATTAAAATGCTGTGCAGCAAGTTATGACCATTCTTTCTTTATTGACGAAACTATTTAACGCGCATTATATTTATATATCTACGAAAAGAACACATACTCAAATAATTCAGCACATTTATTAGAAACTTCACTTTCAGGCCCTTCAAAATCGCCAAAATTGGCTTTTCCAGACATCCGTAATTGGAAAAATAATAACTGGATTCGAAAATAAGTATCTTTAGAAACAAGCTTTGAACTGCACTGGCCACAAATCAATTAATATGGTCACCGCTTAAAGTCCCATAGGAAAGCGGGTAATAGTAAAGCCTTGCACGCCAGCTGAGTGGCTTGCACGGAGAGGCGATAATGCACTACATGCATCAGTCAACGGCACTCTTACCGCCCTTGCCACACAAACGTATTCCATCTAGGGAGGCCCCTTAAGATGTGAGAGAAGCGAGTGAGTGTAGTGGTAATCACACACAGCAAGGAGAAGGCAGGGAGGCTGTGCCCCAGATGACGAGCCACGCTGGGGACAACACTGTACAACAGCCACTGGACCATCTCACAAGCACACCAGCCACATCATGCTCCGGTACTGCGCGGATAATCGCAACAAGACGACTGCTTCCCTTGCTCGTCTCGTCGTCACTTGCACCGTCTTCAAACTGACCATTTGATTTCCAAGGTCAAGTCTGGTAGTTTTGCAGTGACATTGACAATATTTATTAAGCATCATAATTTTCATATCAAAGAACCCCTACTCTGTTTTGTCACAAGTGTGTCGTAATTAGTACCTAATTTTTTGGTACCTACAATGGAAGGAAAGTATACTTATTGGTACAAAACTTCTGCTAAAATAGGGATAGCAGTCCAATTAGATTTGCCGTTACTATCTTAATTCTATGGTGTTTGAGTAAAGTAGTGTAACTCGAAAAACGAGAAAATTGTGTTAAATATGGGAGCACATTCTACATGTTATTTTCTAGGTCTGGGTAAAATGCTGTAAGTGTAATGAGAAGGTAAAAAATTGAATTTGGATGTTAGTTTGTTCCGTTATTCACAGTATAATTTAAAACTTTCTTTTTAGATACACACAAAACACCATTTTTTGACTTATACCACTTCACCCAAATATCACAGAATTGTTCCTATAACGATATGTTGTTTAGAAGTAACAATCGGTTCTGTAGAAGAAGTAAAGATCATCTTTCTTTTACAGAACGTATTGTTGGTTTTACAGAACAGATTGCTGTAGAAACGAGACAGATAGTAAAGGCAACCTAACTGGACTGTTGTCCATATTTTAACACAAGTATGGCGCCTAAAACAATACTTTTCTTACGATTTATTAACCTAATGGTTTTCCAGATTTTCGCACCCAAATTATCACCTATTTTCTTATGAAAATAAGCCAACATCAAGCAAAATATTGTTTTTTTTCGAACGAATGCTGCACCATTTAAAAAACGCCTACATAAAATTGTGCGTCGTATGATTGCTCTCAGTCCTAAATTTCTTTCAAAGCATTCCGTTTAAAAGGTTTTGAGTTTTCTTGCACCAATGTAAAAACAAATAGCCTGCATGGCCTTAAAAGAATAAGCCTGCCCAGTTGAGAGCCGTGGCTCTGCGCAAGAACAGGGATTTACATGTTAAACTATATTCCGAGGCGCTCAGCTATTTTTAATTACACCATTTCCGGACGCGAACAGTTTTCTGCGTTGAGTAAAGGAAGTTAATACTACAAGAATAAAACTGTCGAATTAAAATAATGGTATTATGTCTTTGAGTGTTTTTATAATGAATATACATTGTTATTTTTGAACGATTCTCGCATTGCGAGCAAGGTACAAACTAAAGAAGTATTTCGAACATACGCCATTGCAGCAAACGGTATGCCACAGAAAACCTGAGAATACACGCTAACAAACAGACAGCAAGTGCTTGGGTAATAGTTTCTGTTATTTTCTTGTAAATCACTGACTGAATTACTTGTGGAATTGTCTATGTTTACCTTTGTTTACCAGTTGTAAACAAAGTCATTTCGTTTGTTTACTTGTCTGTTTGGGTGTGTTCTCTGGTTTTCTGTGACACACCATTTGCTGCAACGGCGTATGTTCAAAATACTGATTTAGTTTGTAATGAATGTACTTATTTATCTATAGTTCTCAGGGTATTTAAAACACCCTAAAATATTCTATATTAATACTGGCCACAACGAGAAGAATTTAGAAGTCAGTGGTGATATATATGTAGGTCCAGCAGGTACTGAGCGATTTCGAATATAATTTAAAACGTATAATCCCTATCCTTATTTTCGCCTGAATTCCAAAGTACGCAGAGCTCTTAATCGGTTACATAACGCGCATCAGCGTGCCAAAACATTGATTTATTTGATAGTACGTAACGAAATTGTTCATTTGAAAGAATCAACAACTTGAAGAATTTATTTGTTTGTGGACATACGCCACTGCTCATATTTTGTTGACCAAACTTGTGTTAAATTACACATTTCATTTGTCCATATTTTGTTGACCAAACTTGTGTTCAATACAAGTTTGGTCAACAAAGCATGAGCAATGGCGTATGTTCACAAACCAATACATTCATATTATAAAGTCCTATTGCAACCAACATTTAAAAATTTAACTAACAAAGTACCAATGTTAACATCTTAAACTACGCATTACTTAACTACTAAATTAGTGACTGAAGGACGGCCCTAACCTTCAAATAAATAACACCTAAAGGTACGCAACTATGATATATTCGTTGAGCGCCGACAAGTAGCTAACAAAATAGAATTATCTGTCACTGACTCCCTCCCTCTGACGTCACTCGGAGGAAATGTTCTACGATGCTCTTACATCAGCCACATGCTATCGTAATCTCCATACCTTCTTGCACTAATGAGCAAAGTACGATTTTGTAACGGTTTCTGTATGCTGTGCCACTAGTTACTATAGCCGAGTACATGTAGGCCTATATGAGCAATATGAGACACAACGTATAGTGGTATGTCTGCCACCCAACACACGAGTAATTTTTGCAGCACACGCAATAGTTACTTGTAGGCATTTACCACCTCCATTCCTAATTCTTGATTTTCCTTGATTATTTTTGTTTCACATAAACGATTTGGAAGAACCAAAATGGGGACACAACTTTTGTCCTAACATTTCAGTACACATCTAAAAACCAAATAAAGAAATAATACCTATGATGGTCGTTTTATGCATTATGTTAATGGCATGTTTGACGTTTGTCTAAGGATCCTCCTTCACAATTGGAAGCACTTTTGTCAAGTGAACCACCGTTGTTAGTCCAGCGTTAATGATGTTGCGTTGCGCAGTTAAAACAAGTAAGTGCGATTTCCTTTGAATGAACTTTCTTTAGAAGATATATAACACTGATGAAATTGTGTTTAAGTTTATTTCTGAACACTGAAATAAAAGTATTGTTGCAGGTACCATACTTGTGTTAAAATAGGGAGAACATTCCTGTTTGGTTGCTGGTACTACACTCTGTTTCGTACAAGTTTGGATAAATTTGACAGCAACTTATGGGCAATAATTTAGAAATATTTGGTGATTTGTTGCACAATGCAGTACATTTTTAGCTCTAAAATGAACCTGAGGTGTCCATTTCAGCATTTGTACTGCAAAATTTGCCCTGTGTAGTACCACAAATAACAAAATATTACAAATTATTGCCCATAAGTTGCTGTCAAATTTATTCAAACATATATGAAATGGAGTGTATAGTATATCAGCATTGTTACCACAACAGTCTGTCCTGTAGAAGTAACAATATATTCTGTAGAAGTGGCAATCTGTTCTGAAAAAGGAGGAACCAGCATCATTATTTTACAAATAATCTTGTAACCTTTTTAGAACAGATTGCTGTAGGAACAATACAGACGGTACCGACAGACAAACTGGACTGCTGTCCCTATTTTAACAGAAGTATGGTACGTACAGCAATACTTCTCTTTCAGTGAAACTGTCATTTTTTTTTTTTTTTTGTAATTTGTTGAATCACTGCCAATTTTTTCATGTCTGTTAATGATGCAGCAATTTATTACCCTAAGTAAACCTTAAAAATTTTTAAGTAGTTATTGAATTACTTCATGATAAACTAATTACGCAAATATTTCTTAAACTGCATATAAGTCACTGTTGGTATTTTGCATGTAATGTGTAAAGAGCCGTGACAGAGTAAGTTTTGTGCTTTTCTTCCCCACGTCCAGTAACCCATCAACGGGAACCAACGCTCGAGACAAGCCATCGATATCTCTCTGGCCGCGGTAAACTGGCCGACGTGATGCCGTTATGGATGTTCAAGTGCGATAAAGTCATCATTTTATATTTAAATGAAATATTGTTAGTATTGTAGACGATACTTGTGAGTACACTTCCCTCTTACGTAACAATTTTAGTCTTCATAGTTTTCTCATAACGGTGCGTCAAATTCAAAATTTGCTTGTTCTTCTGCCATGGAAGTTGTGAAAAACAGTTGACTCACGTACGTGAAATAACATACCATGGGCTACGTAATGAAACATTTGAAAAAATTCCGCTAACTGTTATCGTATTTAAAAAAAAATCCACATTTGCAAATTTTTCTGTGTTTTTTTTTTTATTTTTTTAAATTCAAAATATTACGTTGTATTTTTTTTTTTTAAGTTTTATTGCATAGCTCATGTGATGTAAGTTGACACTAAATTGTTTTATTTAATTAGGTTAGTTGGTTTTTTGCTATTTGCATACAGTGTAACAAGCAAATTTTTACTTTGACACCCCGTTATGAGAAAACTATGAGAGCTAAAAATGTTTCGTATTAGTAAAATTAACTCTCAAGTATCGTCTAAAGAAAATTAACAATATTTCATAAAAACATAAAATTATGATTTTATCGTAACTGAACACCCTTAAGGGCTTGAATCCCGCGAGCGAGCAAGAGGACAATCGTCTTGTTGAACTGCATCGAGTCTCTCGTACTCGTCGCCGACTGCCGGTCCAGTGGTCGCAGTTACAGATAATGTTTGTACGTATCAGTACAGGACATTTACGAACAATACACACACATAAGAGGACGTGAAAGGGTGTGCGGAGGAAATGACGTCACCAGACTCACCATTTTATAATCGTCTATTTTGCTGATTGAGCGAAGGAAGATGTTGACAGAGACTATGGTGGGTGCGTCTGCGACTGGGGGTTCAGGAGAGAAAACAACAGACAAAAGAAAATTATTTTAAATGGCAGAGCAAAACGTTCCAAAACATATGTCACTAACAACTATGCTTGAATATGTCACTACCTTTGATTGGCCACGCCCACCACCGCCATCATGACGGCTCGAGCTGGCCGGAACGGAAGGTTTAAAAATTCAAAAACAATACAAAAATATAAACGATAACGGAGATGAGGGAAGGTACTGAGAACTTAAAACAAGGTTATGTAACTCAAACAAACAGACAGACAACATCAGCACTATACAAATGAAAGCGCGCATCTGTGTGCGTTAGGGGAGGGGAGGAAGGGCATTCCAGTGGGTTAGAAGGAGGGAAGATGCGGGTGTCGACAGCGACGACGCTAGGACATAGGTCGGAGGCTTAGACGATGTATAAACCGGTGAATATACGCTGTTCGTTCTAAGTTCGATCCTGAAGCAAACACATATATGTTAGGGGCAGCCATTGTATTTGCGAATAGGTCTGCTAGGTGGGAGAGAGGCACCTTCGCCAGCCCCCTTTAAGGGTGTTCAAGTGCGATAAAATAATATTTTTATGAAATATTGTTAGTTTTGTAGACGATACTTGTGAGTACATTTTACTCGTATGAAACAATTTCAGCTCTCATAGTGTTCTCAAAACTGGGTGTCAAAGTCAAAATATTATGTTTGTTACGCTGCCGTGCAAGTAGTGAAAACTAATTGATATACATAAATGAATTAATTCACTGTGAACTTACATCCCATGAGCTATGCAATAAAACATTTTAAAAAACCACAACGTAATATTTTGAATTTAAAAAAAATCGCGAAAATACAGAAAAAAAGTTGCAAATCCAGCAATTTTTTTGAAATACAAAAATTGTTCGTGGGATGTTTTCAAACATTTTATTGCGTAGCCCATAGTATGCTAATTCACTGTGAATTATTTCACGTGCGTAAGAAAATTGGTTTTCACTATTTGCATGGCAGCCGAACATGCAAATTTTGACTTTGTTGCATCGTTATGAAAAAAAAAAAAAAAACTACGCCAGTTAAAATTGTTTCGTAAGAGGAAACTGTACTCACAAGTATCGTCTACAAAACTAACACTATTTCATATAAATATAAAATTATGACTTCATCGCACTCGAACACCCTTAAGAGCCAGCCAATCACCATAGCAGACCTTTCACTTTACTTACACAAGATTAGAACTTACGGCAAACAGTGTATACGAGTATCGACGAGTTTGACAGTGCTTCAAAGAGTCGATTGAGAGGACTTGTTGATTAGCTAAACAGTGAAGAAATTGTTCAATAGTTTCTTTTTTCTTTCCAAAACCACTGATGTACTAGAATGGTATTGAGAAGCCAAGTTTATTGTACTTAGGTATCGGCATTATTGTCCACCTCGTAACAATACCGATACGAAATTAATTCATATTGGAACTAAAACATGCTTTATAATGTCGGGTGAGGAAAAGGCTGCATTTCCTCATTTTACATATGTGGAAAAAATCTGGACAAAAACTGTGTATATTTTGTGAAACAAAAAAAAAATTCTCAGAACTATTTTTATTTATTCTTGGAGGACGTTGTTACACAACGTTAGGCTACTGAACGTGCGTAATGAATATAAACATTACATATTAAAGGAGTTTCAAAGCATTTGTGTTACTGCATAGTGCAGGTTTATTAACAATCGAAACAAACTCGCACATTCAGCAGGCTATTGATATTCCTTCATTGAGCATATTGAATGTTATGTAACTCTGATTATACTATAATCATTTTGACTAAATAATTTTTTTTCAAGTTAGCATAGATGCGTGCGTGTTAGAAAAACTTATTTTATTTCGTATGTTGGGTGCAAAAAAAAAAGTCAGAAATAAAGTTTATGGTATATTGTTTATAAATTGTCTGCTGAATATACACTGCTATTAGGTTTATCCGTTGTTGCGGGAAATTATATCTGTGGTTGTAGAAAAATTATTTTGAAGCGAACGACCAAATAATAATTTTAATGGCCAGTTCACGGTTGAAACGAAGTAAGTGGGAAGTGAGCTGTCGTAGCGACGCCTCTGCAGACGGGTGTTGGAGGGTGGAGGTGTTAAGATGTTCGGGAGGGATGCCATAAACATGGGTAAAAGGAAATCCATGCGACTAGTTCATGCATAGCCTGTACCGAGCCAAGGATGTCACACAAATCTACACTGATCTAGCTACACACCCGGAGTAGCACACAACTAATGGCCGCCCCCGCCGAGACAGAAGAATAATGACTTGGGCATGGTCACGACAGAGATCATTCTTCTTCTCCCGAGAAACAACCTGTGACTTGGGGCTCCCTAGTGGAGGTGACTTAAAAAAACAAGAACACCAACAAGAAGAGTACAGAAGTTGCAGCGAAAGAGTAAACTTTAGGTAAAGAAAAGTCCCAAATGTCTAGTGCGGCATGAGCAAAATGAAGAAAAACAAAAAGAAAAGAAAGAAAGAAAGAAAAAATAATAATTTCGTTTATTTTGCTTGTGTACCTCCCTTCTCCTTTACAAGAATAAAATCCAACTTACCATTGTAACGTCATCAATTTTTGAGATACTTCGTACAAATATGTTGACACGCACCTTCGCAGGCCCATCTACGGTGCGAGAGAAAAACTGTCGTTAACAACAGCAATAAGGCTCTGATGTATGACATAAGTACGTGAGAATACAGAGAACACATGGGCGAGCGAGGTGGGATGTTCTCATCGCCCACATGAGTGCAACACGTAACACTAACAGTTGTTACCAAGCAATGGCAGGGCGAGGCGGCTGAGCCTGAAATGACTGCGACCTGGTGGCGGAATGTCCGTCTATACACTCCCGAGTCAACAAAAAATGTTGCTGTGTCGCGCGCTGCCCGGGAATCTCGCCAAAGGGCTTTTATTCCCCCCGGGATGATCATTGTGCTTCCCGATTCCGCCACGGACTGCGTTCAAGATCCCATATGGGTACAAGCAGGTGGTCTGCGCGCGCCTGCCATTTCGGACTCGCCTCATCGGCAAGCAAACAAGACGCAGCAGGCATAGCTAGATCGAGCATGCCGAATCGCTGACTAGCTACAATAACAATGGGCTATCAAAAAAAAGCACCAGCTAAACAGAGATACTCTGGAATGCCCATGAAAAAAATAATAACAAGATTCCAGTTTGTCATTCCGTGCACTGTGCAATCAACTAGTGAATCCAATTACTAGTGTGAAGCGAAATTGCAAAAAATTTGACAAAAATTGTGTGGGCTAACTACGGCTACAGTAATGTAATGGCTACAGTTCCCCCGACGAACACATTCAGGGCGAGGAGCTAAACGTGTAGCAAGAAAGTGGGTGGGCACAAGACTAGTCAGGTTGTTTGACATCCTTGGCATCAGATGTGAGGGACTTGGGCGAGTTGTGTTTGGAATGGCAATGTCTATAGCTGGGGAGCATACTTCTAACTGCCTGCGTCAAGACTGCCGCATCTCGCGATATACTGTAAATGATTGCACGCTAACAAAACACATGGGATCACTTACCATCTTGATGTCGCTAATTGTTGCTATGCTTCGGACAAAGAGGTTAACCCGCACGATTGCTGGGCCATCTAGACACGATATGGTACAAACAGTGTGATAGAGACAACAGGAAACATGAGCATCATTAAATCAGAAAAAAATTAATTACTTCTCTCTCTACCAGTAACACTGACAAAACTCAAGGGGGCTTTGGGGGTTACATCCCGTATTCAGTGAGGTCAAGTGAGGTAGTGCGGCCTCGGGGGGGGGGGGGTACGGTTTTGTGAGTTGTAGGCGGGGGACTGCGATGACTGCTACATCACATTGATCAAACAAACAACGGGCACAACACTTACTACACAAACATCAGGAACAACATCAATCAAAGAGACAGAAACAACGTTACAAGAAAGTTACTGTGTTTTGTGCTTATCCCCTTTGTGATGTTCATGTAAACTCATCAAATACACAACAGGAAGTTCATGCAACAACAGTATGAACATACATTACAGGATGAAGGAAATGTGTTTTCGTTGTTACTGTATCGACCACAATAAGTCTATACTCTCTTAAACAAATAAATTCCAATCACGTAAAATGGTGAAATTTTGTGTGTGCAACGAACTATTTTTCGAATCCTTCCTGTTATGAAAGTAATCACGTATTTACAAATTTGGCTTATTTAATACATCATACGAACACAGTAAATTCACAAAGTATGAGGAGGGAATCCATATTAATTACTCGCAGTTAGTTAAAACATGCTTATGACCAGATATTTTGTACAATGCCAATTTAAATCATTCAGCAAATTGTAGTTTTTCATCCGTCGTTGTAAATATAAGGGTGATCGCAACATATCGTGCAATTTAAGAGTGAAAATACAGGGTCCAATTACTTGCGCGAGTGACTAAGTAGAATGGATAAATGCTAAACGGATTAACTGTCGTTAAGGTATTCTTATACCTGTTTCCAGAAAATAGGAAAAAAAGTCTAATTTAATCTTTGCGATTGGCTTAACTCTATGTCCAGAGACAGTGGTACATTGGGAGCATTTTTCATGCCTGAGTATTTTCCAAAGCAGTACAACGTCCTGTGCCTGATATAGGCTAATTGCACAATGTCCGCTGTTGACTACGGAATTAAAAAAAAATCTGTGTTGACAAACCAGAGGAACATTTGTCCAGTCAAAAGGAAACACACCAATTTCCGAAGAAGAACGTCGAATGTGAACACGATATCTTCAATCCTAGCAACAGTAACCTTTTCCCGCGGAATATTAGGTCGTGTCCAAGTTCGTCTGAAGTACTTACTTGAGCGTACTTGTCCCTGGAAATGATATCACAAGGACAGTCCAAATGGGAAGTAAGGTTGCAACTTTGCAAGGACGCACTTGGAAACAAATGTGTGTACTTCTCGTGTCCTCGCGTCATTGAAGCTTTCGTGTGGTAGTCATTTTAAAAACTTACTACTTCAGTTTGTAGGTTACGTACAAGCATTGTAATTTCGGATGGCATATCCCATCACAGTTTTCCTTATATGTCAGACTGCACTTACTTATTTATACATGGTGCCTTCGGTTATCCTGCGAGAATTATCCATAATAAAATTACATTTCACGTCAAACATGCGTTCAAATATCGGTGCCAAAAGGTTTGTACACATTTTCAATAGCTGACCCGATATTGGCCATAGATACCTGTGCAATTTCTTAATAGAAAAGAAGCTTCTATCCGAATTCGCTAAGTATGGAGAAAATGACAAGTAAAAAACAAAACTCAAGGCTACATATACGAAAGTATGTACTTGAATTAGGTCACTGCCTTATTGTACCGCTAAACAAACGTCTTCATAAACACAGGGTGTCAGATAGTCCCATTTATAAGTGTCGACATTAAGGCCTTATTACCGAGTTTTGCAGTGATTTCGAAAATATTTTTTTTATTGCTACCTAATACTCATATAAAAATTTCGCTGCACAGTTTTGACACTTATATGTTATAATTTGTAGCTGAATTTTTTTGTAGAATTACACTGAACGGTTTTTTAGATTTCATTACCCAAAGTACCACGTTTTTCGTTGTGAAAATAAGCAAAAATGAAGGACATTATTTTTTTGCTGGAGAATGGTTCATTATTTAAAAAAACGCGTCCACAGTATTGTGCATCGTGTGATTGCACATTGACTCAAATTTTTTCAAAACTTTTGTTTAAAAAATATTTGAATTATTGGCACCAGTCTGAAAAAAAACTCGGGAACAAGCCCTTAATTATTATCTGGTACAATAAATGTTTTACTAAAGGAGATTCCATAAAGCCTTCTTTGGGATAAATACTTTGGCATAAGTTAAAAAGCTGGGCGTATAATTTGATTCTAATACACATTAAAACACGATGTATTACGCGAACGCAGTGTGTTTTACACGCCGAGAGCAATGCGCGCGGGAACCTACAGCCCAGTAGCATTACGGCTTGAAGAGAATTTCCTGTATGTGGATTGTAATGTGATATGAGATTGGTTTCAACATGGACATTGCTCTCTTTACAGCCCAATGCGAGCGACTGATGGTTTGCTACCTCTGCATCTCTGAAGACGGTACCACAAACTTCACATTTAATTTAATTTTCCTAAAAATACGATATATCCGTTGCTATCTTCGATTAATTTAATTTTTGATATTACGATTATTTCCGAAAAAATTTTATAAATTTGCCTACATATGACTTGAGTAGCAATTTAAATACATTAGTGGGATACTTTAATAATTGATTTTTGGGATTGAACATAACTCATTTTTAAAATCCACTTTCGGTAATACCACATTACAAATTAATGAACCCATTCCACCAGTGACACTTTTCTGTCAACCAAGTGACATTCTATTATATGTCTCTAATCTGATATTCTTCTTTTGTTGTAGACGGGTACTCGTTTAACTGAGTCAATGCTATCTCTGGTGTATCGCTATTGAAAGTTTGTGATTTGTCTGCACACTGCTACGTCACCGTCCTACGTTACAATGATCCGACAGCTACACTGTTTTGGGAATACACTATTAAGAAATAATCCTGTGATTTTCCATTATATCTATCTACGCTATGTAGACTACAAAAAATTATTTTAAATAAATTTACCACAAATTAAATTAATACAAAATAACGATGGGTGTTCCACTTTAAGTGATGTTTTATTTACAAACATAATTTTATTTCTACCGAACGGTGTTTGAAGATTCAGTATCAGCTGTTGGCACGACTGTCGTACTTGCGCTGTTGGTACAACTGCTGTGTCCAACACACAGGACTTATTTTTTCGGAATAATCGCGTTTTGAGTTACGTGTGAACCTTTGTCTGTGTGAGGGGGGGGGTATGATAGGGGTGAGGGGAAAACATACATACACAACTCATGCAGACAGTAACACTTATGGCATGCAACCCAGGCGTGTTGTGGTTCGGAGTCCTGTTGCTGCCACCACACACCGCTCGACAGAAGCCACATGGGGGTACGACACAATCAAATAAGGGTCTAAGACGGGACTGTTGAGGGTTGGACGAGTGGGGCTAGTTGGACCCTTCACGCGACACAACTAAAACATCACAGTCTATAATGTGAAGTGGCAAAATAAAACACTTGTCATAAATGGGGAGGTTTGTTTAATGTACAGACGGGGTGTTCAGCTGTGGCTAACTATGTACAGTATTATGTAAGGGCTTTCTTCTCGTGTAGTGCAACAGGACACAAACATGGGGATTGCGGGATAGACTACTCATCCAGGCGTGAATGCCGACGAATCATACTGAAATTCACTTTCCCCATTTTGTTTGTGTCCTCTTGCACACTGAAGTTATTTTTAAACATTATACATGTCTGTACAAACTATTACATAATTTTGATACCTATATACCATGTTACTATTTTACAAAAACACTTCAAGAGTAACAAACCAAACAAACAATCGTCATAGTCCTGAAAAGAGACAAAACAAACACGTAACACTTGAACATCACCACAACAGTATTTAAACATAAACTAGTCTAAATACATTTAACTCATAAACTATTATAATACATTTATTGTTAAAATTGACTACAGCTTAAATTAAAGTCTTAGAATAATTTAATCTATCGCTTTCGGCTTCGTTTAAGCTTAAACGAAAAATTATCATTAAACTTTATGACCAATTTAATAAAGCTTAGACACTGACTACATGGAATAGCCCTTTTTAGGGGCATCCCTTCTACTCTTAAGATGATAAAATAGTTTATTTTTCTCTTCAGCCAGAAGAATACATGACTCTAAAGAGAATCGCTAATGACTTCAAAACTTCTATCCTGCACAGAATGTTTCATAAATGACACAAACCTTGTCCGGTACTGGTTACATCCATACCACTAAATTACAATTTTTTTATTGAGATTTGTAATAATTTAAAAAAATGATAGGGTTGTCATGCACTACTATAAACTTTCTATCGTATTCGAAAGCTCGTATTTGAATGAGTTGTACGTGTTTGATGCAATGCAAGTAGATATTATTGGTTCCAAGAAAACTGTATGTGGAGAATATTTTGTCTTGCATTGAGGCAGTTCATAATTCAAACAGTACATTGTTATCATAACTGTCTAAATTTACTTAGTTATGCGAAACAAGCTATGCCTTTATCCTGCATGTATTCCCTTAAACGAAACATTTTTTTAAGAATTAAAATAAAGGTTTGCATATTTTTTTTAATGTGATAGTGAAGGAAACTAAGTCATTTTTACCCGTGTATTCAAACTTGAATGAAGAACGTCACACTGACCAAGCGAAAATCCATTTTTTTTTAAATTAGTATCATTCGCAGGTGTTATAACATGCTGTAGTAACAGTTGAAGACTTGAAGATACGTCATAGTCATAGTCACTTAGAAAACGATAGTTTCAACATTAGTGGATGTTTCAAAGATGTATTTAATGATCACTGATATAGCAACATTAAGTTTTGCAGTATTAAAGAAAACCTTTCGCAGTTTGTGCCGAAAGACTAAAGGAAAATACCTCTCTACATATGCAAAGTACGAGCCAAGCAATACCAAGTTGTAAAATGCAACACAAATTTTAACATCCTCTGATTTCCTAGGACATGAGCGTTGGAATGCCACAAAAATTTCAGCATCCTTTGTTTTACTAGTACACGAGCATATAACATCCGTAAATGTCCATAAACGAATTTTTTAGCTTGAACTTTCGGAAACAACAAAATTATATAAAAAGTTGTTTTGAAGATCAAATGTTTATAATAATGGATACCAGTGGCGGCTCGTGGGTTGTTGCCAGGTAGGGCTGCAGTTGCCAAGAGAAGCCCAGGTTTGTGCGCTGGTTGACTCTACAGCCACTGACACGCTGATGTGCAGGTGCCCCTTGCTACTGAGTGGTCACAACACATCTAGTAGCCGGCAAATATTTCATGGTCATTGGTCTACGGCGCGTTCATTAAGAGTGTACAGTTCCGACTATCTGCAGCCTCACCTGGCAACAACCCACGAGCTGCCACTGATGGATACCATACTGCAATCTGGTTAGATAAATATTTGTATCTCAAATTTGAATAATGGAGTGTAAAAGAGTCATATACAGAAGGTGCTAGATACCGTGTCTGAGGTACACATACAGGCAGGCAATAAGGTCCAGACTGGGATCACGCGTCAACAGCCGTGTCGCCTTTATGCGCAGGTTTTGACAACGGCATGCAGTGTTCTTGTAGTTGGCGTTTCCCTATGCGACTTTAAGCAGTGACCTTACTTTTTCACTTACGGGCCATGCGTAGTAAGGTCCGGCGCTTGCTTCTCTATTTTTGTTTTACGATTACAGTTAGTACTTTTTACGTGACAGCAGTCTGAAAAAGCCGATTTTAACTATTTGGGGTGCCACGAAAACACGTTTTAAGCCAGGGAACAAAAATTGTGAAGCGTAGTTTTAAATGTGTTTTATTTTCGTAGATAAAGATATCGAAGACACGTTTAGTAATATTTCTTTTAAAAAATTCTTTCTTCTAACACGCTGCATTAAGGGCGCGTTCTACCGCAATTTTCATCACCATTTTTTTTATTTTTTATTTGTACAATATATTTTTTTCTTATTTTAGACATAAAATGTGAATATTTTAAATTTTTATTTTTAGTATCAACATTTTTTTAAAATTCAAATAAATTTTATTCTTTAATTTTATGAGCATGTCATTGTAGCCTGCAATGTCTTTATCCACTGTGATTTTTTTAAGTTAGATATATCAGTTGGTTTTAGTGTAGTCGTTAAAACGGAAACATGCGAAATATGACTTTAACAAGCCATTACGCGAAAACTATGAGAGAGAAAAAAATTTCATAAGAGTCAAATTTATTCATATTTTGTGTCTAAAATTAGAAAAAAAATATCTGGTACAAATAAAAAATAAAATAATGGTGATGAAAATTGCGGTAGACCGCGCCCTTAATGCTCATGTGCCAGCTGTATATAGCTCTTAAGGAGGAAGATTTATAGAAAATTTTAATTGTTTTAGTAATTTTTACGAGGTACATATGTAGACATACATCAATCCAATGTTTCTCCTTGAACTTCTTTGACTTATATCAGCATTAAATACGTCAAAACTGGTATAAACAGCTGTTTAAATTAACATGCATTGGTAGCTGATTCGGTCAATTGGCAAACATTGTAATTTGTAACTCGTAGGCATTCGATTTTCAGATAGACTTAAAAGGATGGAAAAGGAAATGGCAAGAGGTGGGGAATAGAGAGACTTTGACCTCCACCTAATGGTATTACCAATTTTCTTGTAACGATCAGAGACACTGGAAAACCGATAAATATTAAGTACCAATAACGTATTTTCCAAAACACCCTGTGAGCTGTAATATCTTACATTATTAGTAGATACGGGAATATATACCGACGTATTTTTCAAAACACAATACCGTCTTTCGCTTTATGTAATCGTGCTGGACGACGTTGTTGGTCGACGGGTTTTATCAGATATCCTACTTTTCCCCGTCCCTTCGTTCCACCACTGCTCTATACTCATCTCATATCACTCCTCACCAGTGCTGAAAACCTCGTTGCTAAGCACTGACGAAGACATCTTCACTTCAATTCATCGTTCGACACAGTTCAACAGACCAGAATTTTAGAAACGTTTACGATTGGATTGCCAAAGTTCTCGTTGGCACAGCTAAATGGCGTGCCGATTACACATGTGCACATTTAACTGACAACTTTTCATGCTATAAATAGCTGACGTCAATGATTGGAGGACAATTTTTTGACTGGGCTATTTGCAGATGAATCCCAAAGTTTATCAGTTACGTGCCACAATTGTCATTGGTAGGACTCCTGATTTTCGAGAAAAGAATTTTCCACAATTTAGTTTCAGTGCCTTTTGCCCACACATGCAGCTCTGCTTTGTGGTCATTGATTGGATATTTTAAACTCTCTGCGTCTTGGGGTTATATCTGATAATCACAGACGAGTCATGTGGCAGAAACTTCGTTCTGATTGGCAGAGTCAAATAAGTAATGCCTCTACACAAAGACACACTGTCAGTAACCAGGAAGAAGAATTGCAGACGAGCACATAAAGCATTGCAACAGAGTGGTGCAAAAATCTTCTCGGGGAAATCAGAGGTCCCTAGTCATTAGCTCAGACATATGCCAACACACAAACGACGGAAGAATAATGTCGGGCATGCACGCTTCGTCGCAACCCAGCAAACAGTCAACATCTACCACTGTAAATCACTGTCCATTGTGCTCAGTAATCTCGGCATGTCTTACAGTCTAGGAGAGGGCTTCAAGTCAAGTAACTCTCTCAGACAGACAAGCTTGTGGGCGGGGTAGTTATATGTTGAGCGCGTTCCAGCGACGTTGCCACATGCCTCGCTGTCAGCGGACATTTGGCTCAACTCCTCGGGACAGGTTGACGTTAATAGTCGTTGATGGGCTGAACTGAAAATATCCCTCAAGTAATGAGCATGCGTCTGGTGACGAACGCCGCCATGCTGAAAGAACCGGCGCGTAATGATTGAACCGTCTTTGAAACCTGTCAGTAGAGCCCTGAAACTGTATCTTAAGGTGACCACCTGTCGAGGCCGCTGAGCTGTCTGCAGAACTTCGTTTGTTACAAGATATTCAAAAGTACTCAACGTGCGTAAGTTATGTTTGCTTAGAAATTCGAATGTAGAGGAAAATACACACTAAACTGCCCAGTTGCAGACTGGACATGGCAACTTCAAGGCGAAGCTACATGAACGGAATCTCCAGACTTCACCATTGTGTCTAGATTGTAGAGTGAATGACACAATTGAACATGTCATCAACGAATGTTTCAAGACCCAAGAAAGGCTTGTCGAAGTTCTAGAGCAGTACAGCCTCCAGTTAACCATGGACAATGTAATGAATGATGAAGCTCTTCACAAGATATTTAGTTATGCCAAAAAGATCGGCAGGAGGTTAGAGGAGTTTGATCATTGGTATGCTTTGCAAAACGACGAAAACTCCGATTAAAAATGACGAAAATTTCATGTCAAGGCTCAAGAGGTTACATGAATATGGAATTTCAAAAGTGCGAAGGGGGAGGGGACAGGTTTTATAAGATCACACGTAGAAAGCCTAGTAATATAAATTAAAGCAAAAAGAAGACAAAGCGACGAATGAAGCAAATATATGCCGTGTGCTGCATTACTTTTGCAATTAATGGTGCAGCGCGGGCGGATGGAGGGAGCGCTGGTCTTCGGGCCATAAAACAAAGAATCAAAGAACTTAATACAACGTGTTTTTCTATTCAAGATCATGAATTGATTTTTACGCTGTTCGTAAATGGTGAAAATGGGTGTTTTTGTAGTAGTTCTGCTTAGGTACGAAAACTATTGGCATTGAATAATTAAAAAAATTATAATCATGCCCAGTACACCTTTACCTTTAATATAATTTCATAAAATGATACGGTTACGACTGAGTGAATCATAGAGACTAGTTATCGGCGAGAAGAACAACCAGTTAAGTGACTTGCGCCTAGAGGCTAGGGTGAGGTGTGATGCGCGTGATTGTCGCCCTTATCGCTTCCACGCTTCTAGGTCTTCAGAGCACAAACTACGTCGACCCATATGACCACCTTAAGGTCATTTATTGCAAACAATTACAAATAACTCAAATATTTTTTAACCAAGTACTTTGAAAAAAAATTGAGACTGTTTACAGTCGTACGATACACAATTTTGCCAGAGCGTTTTTTTTAATAATAGCCTATGCAGCTTGCTAGCAAAAAATTATTTTGCTTCATTTGAACTTTTTTGACTACAAAACATGTGATATTTCAGTGGCAAAAATCTAAATATCCGTTTGGTGTATCGTAATAGAAAAATTCAGACACAAACGATGATATATAAGTCTTAAAACTGTAAGAATGAATTTTGGATATATGTATTAATTTACGTTAAAAAAACAATATATTTTCGAAACCACTGCAAAACTAAAGAGCGAGGCCTTAATCTTACATGCGTATAGTTTGTCCTTGACATTAGAATACATAAAGCGAATATGATATATTATACATATTATGTTCGACTGAGCGTTTTTATGTAAACAACACTTTGTCGCAACTGCTGTTTTTTTAATACCCTGAAAATTATTCACAAATAAGTATCTTCATACCAGAACAACACTTGCAAACAGAAACTCATAAATTATTCCCCACATTTTTATTCATATAACAATGTTTTCCTTTTACTGATGCAGAACATTAATTTTATCCGAAAAAAAAATGCCATGAAATGTGACTGCGCCCCGCTGAATATATTTTAACATGTAAATTCCTACCCTGTTGCTCCTATCATAGCTCCTAGGTAGGTAGCGCCCTTAAGTTGGGCACTGATCTGAAAAATGCGAACTGGAAATGTTTAAGCGTCAAGGTTACATTGCAGATGGGAACGCCGCTGCATATAGTACACTTTACTAGTGAGCGAATGAAGATATCTGTCCAAGATACGATAGAGTCCATTAATAACCAGCTACTAAGAACAATTTAAATGAAAAATTTAAATTTAATAACAAAATGATGAACACAATTCTGGAAACCTCAGCAACCAGTTGACAATAAAATATATTGCAGTGTAATCCATAGGCAGCAAAGTGCATCTCAAATTATTCTCGCAATTTTATTGGACGTTGATTTAAATCATGACATTAGCTCCAAAAACTTCCTTGTTAAGACAATCTCTATATTAGCTCCTGATAAATAAAGCAAGGCAGTATTAATATAAATACGAGGAACTATTAGAGTTCGTAGTTTTAAACTTTGCGCTTGTAAATTTAAGCTAGAAGACTGGCAAAAATGCAATTACTTTGTACAAGTATTTGTTTTGTTCGTTTGTGAAAAATTATAATTGCAGCTGCTATACATATTTATCAAGACATGTGTAAAAACCTATTGCTCACTTATAATTTATAAATAATGATTCAGTGGACTTGTTTTTGTACAAGTATAGATGATAATTTTACTGTGACGCATTATAAAACTACAAAAAAAAAATGTTAGTGCTGAAAAACACTCACTCGAGTATCGTTTAAAATTAAACAATTTTCTTACAATTAATTTAGCATACAAGTTATTTGGATAAACCCTACCCACGCCAGTTGACGGTAAAATTTGAAGCGTAATCGAATCTCTGATTAATTAAGGTGGCTGCCTGGGTGAACGTGTTTTGAGCGTTCGTGGTCTAGAAGTGCGGAAGCGATAAGGACGATGCAAGCACACACATCACGTGTTAACATAACCTCTAGGCTCAAGTCACTGAACTGGCGTACAGTCTTCTCTCCGACAACTTGCCTCTATGAAATACTCGGCAGGGGTCTTATTAAAGATAAAGGTGTATTGTACCATTCTATATATTTCAAAAGATTCTGCGCCAAGATTTTGATACCTAAAAAACGATCGCAAAAACACCCACTTCCCTCATTTTCGGCCGCTTGGAAATGTACATTAATAAGCAATGATGAACCTGAAATGGGTATACACACGTGTAACGGTCTTTGAATGAGATTCCTAAGCAACAGAGATGAGATTTTTAAGTGTTTATTACAATAGAAGATTACAATTAGAATTTATTGCTTTGTGGACACACGCCATTGGTCAAGGGTTGTTGACCAATCTTGTATTGAAAGACAAAGTGACAAAGTACAAAAAAAACACAGAAAACAGAAGAAAAACAATCCCAGAGGAATTATGTCAGTTTTTTAAAATATATTAAAACCAATATATTTAACATAATATAAAATAATATATTATGATATTTAAAATAAAATATTTATCAGCAAGTATTCTATCTTTAGAATTCCTGTTAGTAAGTAAATAAATATATAAACACTTACGGAATTCCTCTAGGATTGTTTTCCTTCTGTTTTCCGTGTTTTTGTGCGTTTTTCGTACTTTGACTCTTTGTCTTTAAACACAAATTTGGTCAACAAAACATGAGCAATGGCGTATATCCACAGAGTAATAAATTCTAACAGCAGAGATCTCTCACGCACTTCGAGCAGTTTTCGAATAACCTTGTATCGGTCCAAGCTATGCGCACCACCCGGCCTCGTCAAGTATCGTTTCCAATTGATCCGAACACATGTTACAAGTCATCGTGTCGACGTGAACTGATGCATTTATGCAGCTTGCATTTCAACGAGGGCTGCACCGCCAGGCGGAGGCTAGGTTTGTGTTGAACTTGGCGTGCATTAGGAGCACGCTCACGTCCTCTAACGTCTGTGGCCCGAAAACGTCATGGGCATGTTTATTTCCGGAGGAGTTTCACGCACGTGTATCCTGCGTCCATTCCGTCCAGCTTGATCTGCCTAAACACAGCTGGGGATGATTAAATATCGTTATGTTACATGTGTAGCGTAGCGCGAAATTTCCACCATAGTGGAATCAATTTTGCACACACTAATAGGCTCATGTACTCTTTAAATCAGAATCAGTGGTGCCAATCAGTGAAATGTTTGTCACTGAAATTCAGTTAACAATCTGTTTCTGACTGATGAAACTTTATAATTCACTAAAAAATCAGCAAACAGACAAGGGAAATTCGCTGAGAGTATGTGTAATCACTTTTAAATCAGTAGCATTTAGTCACTGAAATAATCAGCATGGTTTCGCTAACATCAGTTGCTCGTTTTTGACAGAAACGACCGTAATTTCTCTGAAGTGGTTCGTTTCTCATAACTTCCTAAGTAATAACGGATGCTTTTAACCCATACACGCTATGGGTGGGACTCTTAACATACTTCAGCTTGTAAAGACAGAAAATGTTCAAGTGTAAACTGGTGTTACAATATCCTGTCTTTACAAGTTGAAGAATGTTAAGCGTCTTGTAACACCAGTTCACATTTGACCGTTTCCTAAATATGTATACGAACGCTACCATATATGTATGAGAAACAGTTTTACCATTCCTACTTTCTGAATACGCCTTTAGGTCGGCGTGGTAAGTTTGTGAATACTTTGTTACAGCGTAGGTTGGAGTAGAAGGACTCCGAAACAGTCCGGACTCTTCCGTCTTATGCAGTCCTGGTATATTTACTTCCAACTGCGACTGTTGATGCAAGTGAAGGCGAGGTATACCTGCACTGCGCCTGCAATGCGTCGGTGGAAACTGATATTCAATCTGTCCCTGAAGGACAAGTAATATCGTCCAGAGCAGCTGGCATATGATTGAGACTTGCTTATCTACCAATACTATTGTGTTGACCCATTTATGAATGACAGCGCCGCTAGTGTAGTGCACTGTGAAATGTTATTGGTAAATTTAGCACACCAGTGTGTAGTAGTGATAAGAAAATAGGTGTGGTAAAACTGTTTCCCATGCATCAATGGTCGTGTTACTATATAATTTTAACCCTCGACGCAAAAAGAGGGATGTTATAAGTTTGACGTGTCTGTTTGTATGTGGCATCGTAGCTCCTAAACGAATGAACCGATTTTGATTAATTTTTTTGTTTAAAATGTGACATGATCGAATTCTTCTTAGCTATGATTCAATGAATTATGCTTAGCCGTTTAATGATAGTCAGTTCTTTTCTAGTTTTTTTTAATGAATGTGAGCGGTTCTACTAGTCTGATCGATTTGAAGTTTAGTATCCCGTGAGTCGTTTTTTTTTTTTTTTAATTTTTAATAAAAGTTATAACTTGTTAGTACTCAGTCAACTGTATACTGACGTTACCAGACTTTTCTAGTAACAATGCCGATCATTCGCTATATTTATAATTTGAAGTATGATAACTGTCCCATATTGTGAATGGGTTAAAACTTTCGAAAAAAAATAAAGGGGGCTAACCTCACTTGTATTAGTTCATTTTTAAACAAAAATATTGTTTTATGCAAATAAATTGTTTTTATAATGGACAGTCCAACTTTCATGCCGAACATCAAACGTCTTCATAGCATGATAGTTTGATCATAACTCCGCCATGTTTACAGCGTGTTCTGTGTCGTGCCATGGCGGGCAGGCCTCATCATATTTTCCAAGCAGTAACCACAGAGAAGGACGCTTCTGGATGCTGCTGCACGGAAGATGCCTCTACTCGCTAGGGGATGAAGGAAGGGTCGGACGCGGGTGTGCACGCAGACTGTTACCTGCGAGGCTCGGCTTAAATATTAACGGCTAGGAGATGAGAAGATGCGGTGTCTGGACTCAGCTCATCTCCTGGGAGACGTCCCTTCCGAGCACGCTTCGGACGACCGTCAATTTTTGAGCTCGCGTCCGCACACCGGCCGAGCAAATAATTCACCTACGCAAGCCTACCTCATTTCCAGCGTGAAAAAATTGCGTTTAAAATATATAGTATTTCTACTTTGTTTTACACTAAAAGTAGTCTAAAATATACTTACCCTTTGTAAGTAGAGACACGGAAATATTGCGAATTAATTTGCGAGGACACTGGAATACAAAATTCTGTCCACGTTTAATACTTTCGCGATTGGGTTTCTGTTACCGAAACTTTTTCTAGAGAACTAAAAGCAGACTTGCATGACAGCAGCGCTACCTTGTCAGTTGTACAACTGCCCACTCACTACGACTAGAGACCCCTGATATTCGCGAAACTATTTATTCACCGCAATTTGTTTCAATACCTTTAGTTCCACCTATGCAGTTCTACTTCTTTGTAAAGACGTTTCTCATTTGACCCTACCAGTCATAGTAAGGTTACTGCAAATAACACACTCCGTGATTTACAGTAAAACGTTAAGACACGTGAGAGTTAAATTCAGCCAATCACTGACCATGACACAGAGCCGCAGATGTTCACACGAGCCACTGAAGCAAACTGGTGCAGAAATATTTTCACCATAAACAGGGACTCGTAACTATAGCAGCAGTGCGCATAGGACTGTGGAGCCCAGCCCGCAGGTTGTTAAGGCCTCGGGATTTAATTTCGCAGGAGTTTCGAAAATATTTTTTTAACGCAAATTAATACATACATCAAAAATTAATTCTTACAGTTTTAAGACTTACATATCATCGTTTGTATCTGAACATTTCTGTTGCAATACACAGAACAGATTTTTAAATTTTTGCCACTAAAATATCACATATGTTGTGGTCAAAATAAGCCAAAATGAAGCCAAATAATTTTTTGCTAGCAAACGGTACATTATTTTAAAAATTCTCTGGCAAAATTGTGTTTTGTATGACTGTAAACAGGTTAAAAATTTTTCCAAAGCATTTGGTTGAAAAATATTAGAGTTATTTGCAATTATTTGAAATAAATGAAAGTTCATGGCCCTAAATCCGCTGAACTACCGGGTCTCTATTGAGACGGTGTCTCACTAAACTGAACCGTTTTTGTGCATATACGCCATTGTTAGTGATTGTTACCGAGTTGCAGAAATATCACACAGTAAAAAAAGGCTATTTTTAGCTGTGGTCAACAAACATATAGGTTCTAACATACACATAATTCTGGAAAGGAGTAGAGTCTCATCCAGCAAGACGACACAAAACCCACTTAAGCAGAATAGAAATACAAGTTAATTCCACAACATAATATAGCCAGATAATATAATTTTTTGTATTACTTGTGGAGATTTTCCTCAAAATCGTAAAACATTAGCTCGCAAAGGCGTATACGTGTACAAAAACTGTTCAGTTTGTAATACCAACTCATTGAAAGCATCGTTCAAAGGTGATTCTAGGTTTAAACTCATATTTACTAAAAAAAAAAAAAAGTAAAATGAGATAAGTTTAAAAACCTGTTCAACAACAAATACAAATGTTCAACTAAATAACACAAGTGGAAATGCCTTTGAACGAGGAGAATTTTTGTAACAGTATTCCTAAAGATTATATATCGCAATATTCAGTCGACTTGCTATAGTATGAAGCTCCGTTACAAGCTGAAAAATATTATAACGACTAACATCTGGCTGTGTATCTGTGTGATGCATGAGTACAGTCAGTATTTAACTATGGATGTCTTGAGGTACACTCCCTCTGACGTCACACCTCAGGGAGAGCGTACTGTGAGAATCAAAGCTTGTTTACAACAAATACAGATTTGCTAGTTGGTGATGGCAGAAATAAAAAAGTTTGTGCTCTCATAGACTTGCACCAAAGTATAAAAAATTATTAGTTTCATTTCATGGTTGAGAAATGCAAACACATACGATCAATGTTTACCTGAAAAAGCGGCAGATTCCAAATAAATAATTCATTTTCTTGACGTACATCTCATCCTGGACATGTGAAGCCAAACACCCGTATGAAGGTTATGTTCGGTTCCGGTATCCAAGGAGGTAGGAATTGTATCCCACACCTGACTGGAGCTCCGCCTCATTTCAAGTCGTCCACTGTGCGTGAGCGTTTGTTAATATTAGCAAAACACAACAATGTCGCATATAGACAGGTCAAATCGTGTCTGTAAGTAGTTGTTTCAATATTTGAAAACGTGATCACATAACGGCAGCACTTCTTGCATCGAATTCGTTGAACATGGAATAAGAGAAGTTTATATCATTTTACCACTAGGTTAAAACCAAATACCAGATACATAAGTTCCAAAATGTTTACCAGACCTACTAATAAAGTTTGTTTCCGTCCAGCACCACGATACACGGAATAAAAACTCTCTTCAATTGCCTCAGTAGGTATATTAAACCAATATTGTTTCACTTACACATCGAGCGTAATTTCGACTGCCCTGTTAGGAGGTTTGGAAAAACACTTCTGCTCACTTGTTCAGGGAAAAATATAAATACTTTCTTTTTAAGAACCAGCTAAATTAAGGACCCGAACATTACGACTAAACAACTATATTTGTAAATAAACGCATTCGTTCATTGTTTGGTAAATGAGTACACGTAATACAAAGTAAATGTATGAGCATGTGTAATTGTAGTGTTAATACAAATATTTTATTTTGTATATTCACACATACCAACTGTAAGCCAACCTAGACTACATTTGATTGTGTATAAACAAATAAATAATGAAACTATTGACTAGCATTTGGGGTCGATTTCCAGTCCAGACTTCCTTGTCTCGTTTTTACGTTGTTTTATAAGTCACTCGAATTCTGTTGTGGTTCAATCCAGGTCTTGACCACTTCCAATTTTGTTCCGTACTATTTAACCTACAGGTTCCGTCTCTAATGTCCGTGCTGTCAGCAGATGTTATAACTTGCCAGCCTTGTGTGTTTTGTAGAAAACTGAAGCAAATGTTATAATTGTTCTCCCAACAACTATGCACTTTTGTATTAAAAACATTTTTTTTATTAAATTTTAGTAATGCAATCAAACTCGAAGCCTCTCTCCTAAGAATGAATTAAACATGAATTTTCATTAAATCACACAGAAAAAATAATTCTAATGTTTCAAACTCGCTCTGTTAAATGTAGTATCAATAACGCATAAATTAATTTACAGGGAACTATAACGAAATTTCCACTGGTACAGTCGGTTTCTGATCATGACGTTGTAATATAACTACGTCTTAAATACATTAAGACACGCAATTAAAATATCAGTAGCATACAATAGTTCACCAGAGAAAATGTATTTTTATATTTTGGGTTGACTCGGGCGCTGTCTAAAGAAGAAGAGTACGACTGGTCAGCTTCATAAAAGAAATACAGAGGTAAAAAAAAATGTAAGTATATTTGGTACACTACCAGGAAATTGACAGACGAACTGCAAAATAAAAGTAAGTAGTTAAGATATACTACCAAGTAGGTCTAAAAAAATACCCTCTATTAAATGTGAGACAAAATTCTTGGTAGGAAATTAAATTGAACCTCACATTTCAAAGAAACCACAAATGAATTGAAAAATCCTGCTTTGCATATACACACGTCCGTACAACATCAAAGTTGAACTGAAGAAATAAACACTGGTTTGAATACTAAAGAAGAATAAAGTATGGCAATATTTCAACGTCTTTTCATGTAAAATACAAATAAAGAGACGACCTTGTAGACAAGGTGTTGGCAGAAGAAATCAAGGGTCAGATAGCGAACAGCCAGTTATTGGAAGACGCATTCGCAGTAGGAAATACTGAACAAAAACTTTGAGAGACGCATACGTTATACATTCGGGCGTAGACGAACAAACTACTCTTAGTCGCATGCAGATATGTTAATCAGGATAATCGTAGAACGCGAGAATCGCCCGCATGACCGCACTCATGTCGGCCACAGTAAACTCGGTAGTGTATCTGAGAAGAACTGGAGCATAAAGCCGCTAGTGGATGGCGCAGGGAAGGATCCAGGGGAACGAGACGAGAAAGACGAGAATAAGAAAACTCGCGCCACGACAGAGGAACACAATACGAGGCGACTGCGAGACGCACAGGAACAATGGAAGGAGCATCTCGGGCGCTCCTTCAACGACTGCGAATATATTCCTTGTCACAACATTTTGGCACGAGGACCATCGGCCTTCACTATGCAGACTCCTCCCTGTAGCCTCGATGTATGAGTGCGACACCATATAGCACCATAATTTATAACCACTTATAGATTAACGACTAAGTGAACACTTTCGAACACACTGCTTAGCTTTTCCATTGTTTACGTTTTGTACTCTGCTTTTCATATTTATGTTATAACCCACCTAGAAGAAGGTTCGAATTTAAGAACAAAAGAAACCTGTAACAGGCCTCTTTGCCATTCATATTGATTTGACGTAATGTTCAATGTAAATACCGTAAAATGTGATAGAATTGTAGTAGAGAGCCCGTTGACATTTCATTGTACTCAGAATCATGTGTTTAATCTTACTCAATCGTAATAATTTGTTTAATTTCATTTATTTAAAATTTAGTTGTGCGTACTGGCCAGAGGCGAAGGGTTTGAGAGGAGTTTTTGAATTGTGTCACGGCCATTTAACCCTTCACGCGGAAGGAAATATAAAGTTGTAAATATAGAACGAATGTTAGTCCACAGCCTTGAATTTGTGAGGGAACCGTAGCTCAAGGGACGAGAAGTAGGTCAGCGCAGGATGTGTGGCTTCGCTTACCCAATACAGGGACATTTAATATTAACTTTATTACTAGTTATCCTAAAGTGTTCAAATTTTGTATATAAGTTGGTGTATATGTTAATGTTAATCTGTATTAATTTTGAAAATATGTATTAAACCGGTGCAGAGGAACGGCCGTGTTTAGTTATGTCAGTCGTTCACAGAGCCTGTGATTGACTGGGAGTAAAAGGGGGGAAAAGTGTCGCGAGTATTCGAGTGGTCCGCGGATTATTTGAGGGGACTCTAGTTGTGGCCGTCACGAGGGGTGGACGAACCCTGGATGCACGTCTCCATTCGCGGGAGTCCGCATATTTTATTGAAGGTTGACTTAGGTGTGCCCCGAAGTCGCGGGTATTCGCAAGAGTCTGCCTTTGATTAAGATGTAATGTCTTTTAGGACGTCACCAAGGGTGTACGCTCGTGGTACTGACAATCTAAACCTTAGTATCAAGAAAGGAAAGAATTTCCGGCGTTATTATTCACTACTAGTAGCACCTACTGGAACAGTTATCAAAATTAATGTGTATATGTCTCTCCAAATAGCCGAGGAAGGTTATAAACCCTCCGGCATTTTCTTACTCTTTAAAGTCACTATACTATCGTTTACTCTAGATTTAATTTAACTCTACAAGGTTGTCGTAGATGTAGCTATCTTTTAGGAACTACTTCATTAATTTTAACGTTCGTAATCGTATTTGAAGCATCCAGACTTGAAATCTTTATTAGTTATTCGTACGCGTGCACGATCTCTTATAACAATCCTGGCTCTCGACAGTGTTAGTGTTACCTTGATAAACTGCACTTCACAAGTTAAAGGAGCCTATGTGGACGAAAACCAAAATATTTCGTTATTATACTTATGCACTGGAATAATTGCAATATCAAAATCCAGTAACATTTAAACTGAGGGCCAGAGACCATTACTTATTTGAAATTTAGCGCACAATACTATAGAGCAGGGAATATATAAAGGACAGAGTTGGCACTCCCAGGTAAAGCCTCGCGTCTTATTTTTTGGGTTGTTTTGGCCCCACTAACGATACAGTGCTGCCAACCACGCAGCTTGAAATCGTACAAGTAATCATCTGCTTATTTATTATATACTTTTTGAAGTGTTAGTATATAATGCTTAGAAATCACAATTTCATACTTTCGTCTGTATATATAATTGCTTAATTCCTTTATTTATGACTATTTTTAGTAAATAGATTTTTCAAAAGAATTTGGTTTTCTTCCTACAATTTACTGCCGTTAACAGCGTAATGTTGCCGTTTTAAAAATATTATAATGCATGACTTGAACATTTCTTGGGATATGTTCGTGTGCATAAAATTATGTTTACGTAATTTATTTGTACGCATCAAAAGTGGCATGAGTTTGCAAAATAATTTTGTGAGAAATGTTTTGGTTAGGGTATTCGCAACGAGGCACTCAACATTTTATTACACACATTTTTAATAGTGTAAATCCTAAACTGCACACATAAGTAGCAATCAGTGACGCGCTAAATATGTAAAACACTAACAACTCGCCTTCAAATAGCCTGTTTTATGGCAATTACAACCTAGAAAAAAACAACGTTTCACTTAACCGACAAGTGGAAACAAACAACAATTTAATAAACTCGAAACGACCATGCTCACAAACCCAAGGAGCAAATAGTTTTATTGTAAAGTGTTTAAACGGAAACTGTTTGGTAGTATATATAATCCTTATAATTCCGTCTTATATGTGCACAACTAACACAATCTTGCACATGAATTGTGAAAATATTGCCGAAAAAATGTTTGCAATCCAATTTGTTGTATTTTACGAAGCCATCACAATGTTGGTATAGGCGGTTCGGAATAAAGTGAGCACTCAAAAAAGCCCTGCTAAAGTTCTATTTTCATCCAATTTATATCTCTCCGTGCGAAACGGCTAACGACCGGACATGTATAGCCTCTCTGGACACGTCACTTGATGTGTACGTGTGTTAGATAAATTGTGCAGTCAGTATGAATCGATACAATATAATAAAATCAAGTTTATTAATTATATAAAATATAATTGTGTCGATTTTTGCATATTTGTTACTGTGTTGATGTATTTAAATAGGAAAACACACGGAACTATATTGCGCAATTTCTCTGCCAACCATACAAGCATTAATGCAACTATTGTTAATGTTCAGTTATATGCAGTAACGGCTAGTGATATTTTTCAAAGGTTAAATATTTAGTGCTCACTTTATTCCGAAAGACCTATAACAATCAATCGTTAGTGCTCAGTAAGGAGGTCGTAGGCCCTATCTAGCGTCAGACACCTGGTATAGGTCGGTGGGTTTGACACCGGCCGGCTCGGTCCCGGATTTTTCGCATGTGGTAATCGTGCCGGACGATGCCGCTGGTCGGCGGGTTTTCTCGGGGAACTCCCGTTTCTCCCGCCCCTACATTCCGTCGCTGCTCCATACTTCATATAACCCTCACCTCATCCAATTCCCGGGCGAGATGTATGCCTCGCTAGTCGATCATCCGGCCCAACATTCACCCCATCCTTTTCTCACATGCTTTGTGACCCTGCCCGAAAACGGGAACACACGGTGGATTTACATTTTCAGTATTGAGCAAGTAGCTTTATGTTCAGATCTAACAATTGTTGTATAACCTATTGCAGTTAATTCTCGTAAGGAACTGGTTATCGGCAATAAGTTTTTTAATGCTAAGGCAAACAGAGGTATACATTTATGTGCGGATGAATGAGATTTTGCGATTCCATCAAGAAAATATACGGTTTCTAACTGGTTGTAGTTTCCTTGATTTCAGAGTGACACTATCAAATTGACACTATTATAATATTCGACACGACAATTCACCTGAGATGCTCTTACAGAGTGTTGTGCGACTGGTAGCAACACACCTAATAAAGTATTCCTTGAGCTCGTAAGAAATAAGAGAAGTTACTTTGACATAATAAATGGCAATAGGAATACTAAAAAATGAAAAAAAAAAAAAAAACCACACGTGAATACCATCCATTGTAGTTGATGAACCGGAGCCTGGAAGAAGAAAATTAGACGGAAACATTTGAAGGTCCATTTATGTTTGCCAAGAAATTATATAATTAAGTAGCCTACAGATGGTACAGAGCCATCAATTATGAGGGGTTTGAAGTTAAGTACTATCAATAATGTCATGTAACATGACTTGTTTTTTTTTTTTAACAATCTCGACATTCACTTCAGCAGAGGTTCTTGAAAACGTCATATTTTTACATCAGTACGTCTTGTACTTTTTGGATGACATAGATAAAACTAATTGCCAAAGTATGGTAATAGACATAAGCAGCTTGGTTCTGTTACCCAGGAATGTACAGTGAATATCTTGCTCTTAATTTTACATGTGTGTTCCACGTCAAACTACAAGTCATGCTTCTATGATCTGTCACGAGGAATAAATATAAAACCACGCCACGTCTTTCTTCTGATGTTTTTGCAACATTTTGTACTTCCATTTAAATAAAAGAACAAGTCTGTTATTCGATAATGCTACAGGTGTTCCAAATGGTAATTAATAAATAAATATTTTCGTGACATAATAAATTATAGTAGGAATACACGTGTATCTTTAATATGACGTCATACATGATAAGATCACCACAGAAAGTCTCATAGAGGCGAGTTGTTGGCTAGAAGACAGTACGACAGTTTGGTGACCAACGTCTAGAGGCTAGTGTGAGGCAAGATGTGCGTGTTGCCTCGTCCTTACCGCTCCAGCTCTTCTAGGCCTCGAACACGCAATATATGTTCACTAAGACACCCACCTTGAGGATGATCACGTGGCGAAAATCCATATTTTTATATTTGCACAGCGTAGTGCTCGTTTTATAGAAGTTACTTGTGACTACAATTCCCCATTGTAATAATTTTTAAACTCTCATATTCATCCAATAGCAGCAAGTCAAGGTCAGAATTTGTAAGTTACAGGAACATAGGAATTACGAAAACCAAGTAACTTACTCAAATGAAATAATTTACGCTGAAACTAGATCTTACAAACTATACGCTAATGGATTTAAAATCACACAAAGACATTCCTTTGTATGTTTTTATAACAAATCTGTAAACTTTGGAAATTTACGCCATTTACGTCAATTTTTAAAAAAGACAAACGGAATCTGTAGTGTGTTTTCAAATATTTTAGTATATTGCTCGTGGTATCTAATTTCAGTGTAAATTATTTCATTCGGGTATGTCACTTGTTTTTTGTTATCCCTGTGTTCCCGTAACTTGAAAATTCTTACTTTAACATGCTGCTATGGGAAGACTATGAGAGCTAAAAAGCTATGATTCCATAATGAATATAGGACGTTGGACATATAGTTGCTGAGGTGTGTTGTGTTGATCTACAATCGTGCGGAAGAGATTTTCATTTCGAATTTCGTCGGCACTCTGCTTACAGCGCCAAGTGGGTCTCTCTGCACCTATGCTGGAGTTGAATATTCAGTTCGTGAGGACAAGTTGTGAGTAAGATTTGTGAAGGCCTACAGCTGCTATCCAGGTATGGTATGCATGTGCATTTCTTCTACGTTAGCATCGAGAATTGTATCTGTGCTCACCGAAAACGTACTTCAGATAATACAGCATTAATTGACGTGAGTTTTGAAATACATTATGCGGACCTTTGTGTTACAGTAAATTGTAAGATTGCAGTCACATTCTAAACAATTTAACGTAATTGATATTGACCAATTTTTCTTGAACTGATACGATGTTGTAAGCTTGTACGTCTTCGGCAAGTTAATAGTTAAAAATTGGCAATTATTCTGCTGAATGGATTCAATAATGCCGCATAATTTATTATGTTTTTTGAAAGTAATGATAAAATAATGTTGTATATGTAGTCGCTTTTCAAAGAACTTGGAACTATATTGTGACGTTAATAGTTTTGGTCACTTTGTTGTGCGAGCATTTTGAGCATTTGAATGCGTTGTATACTTTTAGCGTAGAATGGTCGTTAGAAATAATAATCTTACACGTTATAGTGGCACAGTGGTGGACTTTATCTCCCATTCGCATTCTAATGTAAATATTTTTTGCATTTACAATTTTTTTTTTTTTTTTTTACAATTACAGTTGAGTTTGCCCCCTTACTTTTCTACCATACTGTTACGTCCTTTGTCTAAAGAACGAACAGTATTTTAGCATATGGCCCACAGTATCTAATTTCAGTGTAAATTATTTCATTAAAGTAAGATACTTGGTTTTTATTGTTACTATGTTCCCGTACCTTGCAAATTCGGACTTTTATGAGTAAATTGTGAGAGCTGAACATTTTTTTCAATGTGATAATATAATCACAAGTAACGTCTATAAAGCGATCATCAAGCCATGTAAATATAAAATTATGAATTTTTGCCATGTGAACGCCTTAAG
The DNA here is from genome assembly GCA_003012365.1 of Medauroidea extradentata. Classification (NCBI taxonomy): domain Eukaryota; kingdom Metazoa; phylum Arthropoda; class Insecta; order Phasmatodea; family Phasmatidae; genus Medauroidea; species Medauroidea extradentata. The sequence continues at coordinate 90,575 of PNEQ01017269.1, read as the reverse complement.
CTGAGTAGCGGAAGGAGGGGGTGGTGCGATGTATGCCACTCTTGCCCGCCAGTAGGTGTTGCTGGGAAGAAGAGCGTCTTTGCGGGTTGTTCCACGGCGCAGAAGCAATCTGGCCGCTGACGGCGAGAGAAGGCAGGGGTGGCCCTCGTCTCCTGGTGTAATCCCGCCGAGGAGAGCAACTAGACCGCCCCTGGCTCGTCTCAAAGCTGGATAACCTCCCTGCAGGATCTGACTGATTGCTGTATCGATCATCCCCCCCCTCCCCTATATTCTTCCTCGCACCCTCACACCTACCCCTCACGTGCGCTTCAAATCACTCGCGGAATGTTTGTGTTCGCGTACAGGCGACTGAATACCCGCCATCTTGCTTCTCTATCTTATGTCGTCACTTCGCCGCAAGATACGCCTTATTAGTAAGAACTAGATTGTATTAATTTAAAGCTAAAAACATAAGGTTAAAATTGTAAGTTTCTCGCAGCCAACGTAGAAAACCAAAACCACCAAGGCTAGACAATAGATTTTGCCAACTTTTTGAGCAGACATTTTTTCGTGTTATGTATATGAGAAATACAATATCTGAAACCGGTATATGGTACACTGAATTGCGAAACAGGAGATCACGCTTAACAAATGCATCATTGTTGGTCAATGTTTACTTATAAAGTTTGTCAAGTACCATTTTCTATGATTGTGGTCACGTCTGCTTCTAGAGGGGGCTGGGCATTTGTCCCGGGCACCTTATCCTAGGGAGCCTCACTTTTTGGATCAAAAAATAAAATAATATATAATTTAAAATGAATGGGATTTTACATAGCTCCCATTAAACCACATTGTAGCTGTGAAATAAACATTTTAAGTGTAAAGTTAATGTAATGACAATGACCTTGATATTCATTATTGCCAAGGTCGGAGCTACGACAACGCAGTTAACATGTCAGAAAGTATGATGTCCTACAACCGCACAGTACCACTTGAGTCTACAAGAGGATGGGGGACTCAGATTTATGCTGCGACGGGTCTCACGTTCTCTTAAAGTTGCGCTGAGAGTGGTTTTCCCGTTTTTCTACACTGACTTTCAAAAACTTCCAGGATTCAATTGGAGTTTCCAGCGTTTATTTATCTACCACACACTTTCAAACAAATGTAGAGACGTCAGGTTTGGTTTGTAGCGCGCTCTTGCACGCTGTCTACTAACGTCTGTCAGACACACAGAACTGATAACTGTGTGAGATATATACACTGGTCTAAAAGGATCGGACTGTGATAATTCGACGAGGTGCCTAGACTGTTGTCAGACACGCAGGGAAATTGAAATCGCTATTGACAAGGGACCGGTTCAGATATGTTATCAGTAGAGACCGGAACAATTCGCTGTTCACTTATCTGTAGGCTAGCCTCCAAGAATGTCTGTGCTCTCAAGCAGACAGCAGCAGTTCATTGGCTGCTCTCTGACATAGTAATACCAAATGGTTGGGCATGCATTTAGCTGCTTCTACATTATTAGCTCGGCGCCTTCTTCAAGGTATCAAATTAATCTAGGGCCAATGGACGACTTGAAGTACGCGCCCACTGACGTCACACCGCAGGGGAAATACTGTGGGAAACAAAGCTTGTTTACGAACATACTGATTTGTTAGTTAGTAATTGCAGAAAGCAAAAATATTGCATAGATTTTCACGCAAGGGTAAAAAATATTAGTTTCTATTTCATGGTTAAGATACGTAAATACATAAGATTAATGTTTACCTGAAAAAGCGGCAAATTCCAAACAAACAATCAATTTTCTTGACGTACATCTCATCCGGGTCATGTGAAGCCAAACAGCTAAATGAAGGATATGTTCGGCTGCGGTATCCATGGAGATAGGAATTGTATCCCACACCTGACTGAAGCTCCGCCTCTTTTTAAGTCGTCCATTGTGAAAGTGACACGAATTTACAGTGGTTGGAATTCTAGTTTGTAATATAATGAAAACACGAAATTGTCAGGTCCATAGTCACCACTAGGACAGCACAAAAACACACTGACGCTACACAGCAACAGTTCTCGACGCATCTGTCAAGGACCCGGCTACTTTTCATCTGTTTTCTCTGTGCTGTGTTGTCTGTCTTCACATACATTCATCTCTCTTTTTATTTCTGTTGTCATCAATCTACTTGCCCCCCCCCCTTTTTTTTTTTGCGCAATTTTTCATTGGCCAGAATTTGTTGCTTTTATTGTTCTTCTTTTGTTTTTTTAGTCGTCTTTATGCACACAACGACTGTATTCCACCATTGAATAAGCGTATTTTCATGCATAATTGCCGCATTTTTGACCAAATTTTGGCCCAAAATATGGGTTGCGGTAATTATGAGGTGTTTAAAAAAAATAATTTAAGATGTTTTAGGGATAAAATAATACCTATTTACTGTATTAACCCATCTATAACTTCACCTGTTCTCCAAAAGTAAAGGAAAATATTTCTGGGGTATACTGTGAACTTATAAAAAGATCTAGTCTCGTTAATCCGTTCATGAGCGACACTAATTTTTGTGTTGTCTATTAAACACGACAGATGCGGCCATTATACGGATTTTATAAAATTCTCCTTAAGTTCTTTAGAAATATGTGTGCGGTCACTATGCGAGTAAATGGGTAATTTGTGTTGTTTTTGTTCTATTTTTGTTTGTTTTCGAGTTTTTTTTTGGATACGCATATATTCCTTTCCGGAATTGTCTGTATGTGTTATTTGACAACAACCAAAACTGACGTTATTTTTTTGGTTTTATTGTGGGTTTTATCTGCAGCATGGCAGTTCAGTTTAACTGACTTCTAATATAGTGTATAGATTCCCTGAATGACCAGTACTACTTCATACTTGAGTGGCATGGGTTCAATGATACGATCAATGAAAACGCATCCCCGACATTCTCAAATATATTTACGTCTGGAGAGCGAGCTAGTCACAGCAAATGACGATACCCTTTGCGTCCAGTACGTCGTCCACCAACCCAGTTATTGTGCGGAAGAGCATCTGCATCCGTGAGATGGAAGGACTCACAAGTGACATCAACAATAGGCACGTCAGATCCCTCACTGGTTTCTTGATACCATTGCATCTGTGACCGAAATTAGCAGATTGTTAATAAAGCATTTTATTTATTGCACACAACTGATTTCTCCTAAACTGAGTATCATGAGCGATTAATATATATATATATATGTATATATATTTATATATATATATATATATATATATATATATATCCTACAGAACAAATGCTTCTTTCTATACAAGTAGGATTTCCCTCACACCGACTGTAGAATGGTAAAGTTTCAATATATGTTGTGGCATACTCAATCAACCCACGCATATATTTACAAGATTTTGCTAAAAAGGCAAGAACAAATTTGCGAACGTGTTACTAAAATATTCTTACGTGCGGAAATCCGGGGACTGACACACCGGGGGATCGAGCGCGGTTCGTCTTGGCGGAGGCAGGTGCTCTAGCCACTGCACCAACCCCGGGCTTTGTTTATTAATTTCAAAGGATGAATGAAATGATTCGTATATGTAAAACTCAACAAGACTTTAAGTAATGACCCGAATTATTGTACGGTATGATATCAATAATAAAGCTTTATTGTAAATGCCTGTAGGCTCTTTTTTTAAAGATTCCGTATAAGGACGCCCACATAAAAAGAAACGGAAAACATATTTTCAGTCACTTTAAGTAAAGAGAATTTAAGATTTAGAAATAAATCAAGGGACTGACAGGTATACACAATTGTAACAGTATGCTGTTTTGGCATTATGTATGGCTATCCGCGTAACCGTATCTCATTTAAGACAATTTTGTAACACATATTTGTTTTGATATTTGAACTAAATTTTATTTGTGACCTTCAGTAATTTGGTATCGGTAAAGTTTGGCGGTAGGGAATTCCAACGTTTGCATTACGGTGTTGATGTATGCATTTTAGTTAAATCAAACTGATATATTAGAACATTTGTGTGTATCGGCGTTATCAACATTCAGCGTTTGTTAGAAAGTTCGGTGTCAATATCAGATAAGGCCCGCGGAGGACGAATGGTCAGACCATTCGTCTCTTACTCCCGCGATCCGGGTTTGATTTCCGACGGGGTCGGTCCCCGGATTTTGGTGTGTGGGAATCGTGCCGGACGATGTCGTAGGCCGGCGAGTTTTCTTGGGGATCTCCCGTTTCCTCCGCCCTATCATTCCGGTGCTGATCCATGCTCACCTCATGTCACCCTTCACCAGCGCTAAAGACCTCGATGTTAAGCGCTGACCAAAATCTTGCACTCGCTCAATGTCAGATTACAGTTCGGCGTAGTGTTGCGTTGTGGCGTTTTCCTCTAGCCGTCCACGCTTAGAGGAAGTACGGTGTATTCGAAAAATGCTCCGGTAAAGAGTGTCAAAAAAAAATTGTAGCGACAGAGTTTGTCGTGAATCGCTTGTTCCGTGGATTCGCTTCACACCTGGTAAAGTGATGAGATTGGTAGAACACACCGACAGCATTCCAGCCATCCCGCGGGGGTTTATTTACGTCCCGCGTTCTCGTTACGTTTCCACGCTTTCTATTTTAACTGCGCGAGCAATTCCTCAGGTTGTTAACAGCCCACGCAGACGGCGGATGAGGGATTTTGGGCCGCACGGTGGTGGTGGGGGGGGGGAGGTCTTTTATTTATACACCATGGTTTATTCCTTTGTAAACATTCATTTCCTTCCTTTCCCCAGGGTAGCGTAACCTCCACAGAAAAAAAAAAAAAAAAAGATTTTGTGAATACCACAATATGTTTTTTTTAAATATGGACGTCAACAGAATTTTTGTAGTGGTTACATACTTTTTTTTTTGTACAGCAAAACATTGTATTGGGCACAGAAAGAAAAATTTTTGTGGATATCACAAAGTAGTTGATGAAGTCCGTTGTGACATAAACCCCACGATAAAGTCCGCACTTTTGAAGACAATCTGTCTATAAAAACTATTTTTAAAAATATTATTTATTATAACGCCAGATGTTAACTTATGAGCATGGAAAAATCGTTTCACTTTTGAGTGTTACTGAATTAGTGTTGTTTACATTAAAAAATTTTCAGGAAACTATGAATATGGAGAAAAAAACACTGGTTTATAAAGTGCTCTATATATCCTGATACAAACTTGTTGCGACCGTAGAGATTTGCAAAGGCGGAGAAAACTATTTCCCCCCTACTACATCAGTTAAAGAGTTTAAAAATAGGTAATGAAAATTATATAATACTAAAACGTATTGTGACAAACGACAGTTGTACTGACGTAGTCATAGATTATATCCGTGCGTGGTGGAGCAGTGGTATAAAACGTTTGTCTGACATTCGGACGGGTAGGAGTTCAGTTCTCGGCTTAGGGCGCCGTAATTTAAGTTTTCCAGAGTTTTCCCGAAATCACCGTAGGCGAATTATGGAATTCTTATTTAATACAGGGCCTTGCCGATTCAGTTTAATTTTTTCTCAAGTACTGCAAAGTTGTATGAGGGTATATTAACTATCTAATAAATAAAATTAATAAATTATTTGTATTCCGTATCCGTTCGGTTCGTTCAACAAGTGAGGGTTAGCATTCCAAACAACCAGAGGATATGCTCATCATGGCTCAATAAATCTCGGTAAAGTAATAATTCTGTTGCACTGTGCGTAAGATGTTGATAAAGAATCATGATATAATTCATTTTATGGTAAAAGAACACTGGCAAAATAACGTAAATGTGTACTTTACTGGTGACATACGGGGATCTTAGAGTGAAACGCAAGATCACGGAATCCCAAGCTTCGTAAGGAATGCGTGGTAGTAGGAATCAGACAGAGCTAGGACCGAGACTTGAGGCTGTGGAGTTGCGGATGATCCGACATGTTGGATCAATCCGCAGCCATGTTGGATCAAAGCGCAATGTCTTTTTTGTTTTTGATTTTTTGAATGGTTTTTTTTGTCACATCGTTTACCTTGTCGCGTGGCGGGTGTTCTTCAATTTCATATGTGTTTAAAAAAAAATACACATAAGTAGCCATAGATCGAAATTAAAAAAAAAATTTGACGGGAACTCTGCAACGCTGACTAAATAATCTGTTATATTGATATTCGTTGCAATGAAGTATGTGTAGTGAGTTGTCGAGACATGATCAGCTGAGCACTCGTTATTACAAGAACTGTCAAAGTTGTCTAGGATCTTTTCGTTATGCCCGAGTAGCTCTGCACGTGTATGTCGAGGCTATAAAATATCAGCCAATAACGCACTCGCAACTAATTCCTGCATTTTTAAGAGGCCGTTCCAGTGTTTGAGGCGCGTGAATGCAATCCGCATTAACCACATATAAATCAAGGCTAATATTACCTTCGCTACAGCAGTAAGACCATTACACATATCAACATCATCTTTGTGTTTTATCAAAGACACTGTCGTTATTATTTTCGCTGCGTTCGCCAAAGTCAAGTATAAAGAGTAGTAGACTAAATTTTTCAAAACTTTTCTTTTGTATTAGGTTTTTAATGTAACCGTTTGTTGTACTAAATTTTGCAGAACGCAGCGAAAATAAGAACGAATCCGTCTTTGATAAAGCACGAAGAAAATGTTGATGTTAGTAATACTCTTCCTGCTATAGCGAAGGTAATATTAGCCTTGATTTATATGGGGTTAATGCGGGTTGCATTCACGCGCCTGAAACATCGGACTGCCTCAAGTGCTCAAGAAGACAGACGCCAGCTGAGAACTTCGCGCTTGGAGGCGATGATGCTCCTGGTGAGTGAACAAGAGTCAATCTTAAGGCCTCGCTCTTTAGTTCTGCAATGGTTTCGAAAATATTATTTTTTAACGCAAACTAATACATATATCAAAAATTCATTTCTGCTGTTTTAACACTTTTATATCATCGTCTGTATCTGAATTTTTCTGTTGCAGTGCACCAAACCGATTTTTAGATTTTTGTCTCTGAAATGTCACATATTTTGTTGTTAAAACAAGCCAAAATGAAGCAAAATAATTTTTTTGCTAGCAGACGGTACATTATATATATATATATATATATATATATATATATATATACACACACATATATATATATATAAAACGTCCTAGGAAATTTTTGTATCGAATAGCTGTATAGAATCTCAAATTTTTCTAAGCATTTAGTAAAAAAATATTTTAGGTATTTGTAATGGTTTGAAATAAATGAAAGAATAAATGAAATATTATGGCCTTAAAGGCTCGTTGTAGTCCAATAGCACGCAAGTTATATCTGCAACTGTATGATATTATTGAACAAGTCGTAAGCCAAAGAATAATACTGCAGATTCCGTTACGTAATATCCTCTTTTACCTTCAGGAGGCTGTGCGTCGAAGCCATTTTTCGCCAAGTTCAGTATTTTTTAAATCAATTTGACGACATACGATAGGTCTGAAGTAAAACGTGGCGTCTATAGATAAATGCTTTTTTATTTTCATTGTACCGTATTCCAAGAACAGTTATTTACGGAGATACGGGTGTACGCGGAAACGTAGGTTTTACAGAAAACCTTTTGCTAGAGACTTTTCATAACGGCAGAATCAACGCTGTAGTTCCGAGAAATGCATGGAAAAATAATTAAACTAGTTAAGTATAAAATTATTCCGATGTACAACGTATTTTCGTTTCGTTCTCTCAGTGCGCTTCACTTATTTTTTTTTTCCATTCACTGAAGTAATAAAGCTTAGTTCCTATTGAAGTATTTTCAAGCAAAAAAAAAAAAAAAAGAATCAGCAATAAATTACAAATAAATCAGCTTGATATGTGACACGGGCTCTTAAGTATTAATTATAACTGTAAGTTTCTTGAAGCCAATTTGCGAAAATTAATCAATAGCAATCCTATACAATATTTTTAGCCAACGTTTTAAACAAAATAGTTTCCCGTGTTACGAACTTCTGAGGCACAATCTCTGACGCCGGAACCTCGTGCATTCAACTGCGGCGCAAGAGATCACGCGTAACGAATGAGTAATTCTGGATAAATATTTACTCATAAACTTGGCAAATACCATTATCGAGGATTGACATTGAGTATTTCATCCATATTGGCTTCGAAAAAAGCATATAAATAATTTTATGTTTTCAGCGTTTATTTATTTCATAGCCGCACTCTTAAGAAACGTGTGCTAACTCAGGCACGTGAACGATGGCCGGAAATGGGGAAGACTGATAAAGGATTTCCATGGTCCATGTTGAATAACGACAGTAGAAGATCTTAAAGACGAGGGACGAAAAGCATATTAAAGTGTTTACGACACAGTGCAGGACGTGTTGCCTATCAACCAGGCCATATCCTTGGCACCGCTGCAACCTTCGTACGCGTTTTACACGGAAACTGTGGGTGGGTTCCTAGAATGTTGCATTTACAGTGCTCAGGAAAAAATCCTTTGTATATATAATGTGGCAGAAATTCACAGAAGTAAGTTAATTGGGATTTACGTCTCGTCATCAGCGAGGCGACATTGACTCACAAATTGACAAAAAATAAACGAACTTGTTAATGAAGCGACCGTGCCCCACGCTAAGGAACCATTCAACCATTTGCCTAGAGTGATTTCGGGAAACAATGAGAAACAGGACTCAGGATTGCCGGAGCCGGAGAACAAACCCGGGGCCTTCCCGAATGTGAGTACAACGTGTTACAGTGGTGCCACCTTGCTGAACGATTTTATCTGTGTTCTCGGGTATTTTTGAAATTATGAAGTGACGGTTGACACCAAAGTATTTTGTGGTGTATCATTTTGTAGTCTTATACCAGACTCATATTCTTTTTATCTGCTTCTACTACTAAAACTGTTACTAATTATGTAGTATTTAACTACTTTCTTTGCATTAAAGATATCCTATAAGATTGTTCTACGTCAGTAACAATATTTTGTCATGTATGTAAAATAAACGTTATTTTTTGTAAGCGCAGAGTGGAAGAATATCGTAGAGAGTAATAGTGTAATTTTTTTCTAATTAATTTGTAAGTTTGACAATTTCGCTATGAAAAATCGCTAACCTATCGTTATTAATTTGGTCTGTGAAATCAGTATTTGCACGTATTCTCCTAACTTAGTAAATTAATAAATGTTTTGGGAATAAGATTTTTTTAGGGAATGTAAAAAATGTATCATCTATAGACGGTACGTTTGACGTAAATCCTATGAATTAATTTAAAAGAGGGAAAACATACTGAAAAAGACTAATAATGACAGTTTTGGTCTTCTACACTCAGTGTATTTAATATAAAGTATATAGAAACATCCACACTTCTATAGTTCAGTCCTTTGTCTTCAGACACGTGCAATGGTATTATAGTGTTGCAGATAATTTGCGTGCTATTTGGCTACTACCGTGATAGGGACCTGGAAGCGTGGTCTCTAACGACTGCAAGTCCTATATCTAATAGCTGTGTTTATCTAAAGCAGTACTAAGGCTGCTGAAGTTTTTACGAACGATGCTTGAAATCCAGTTATTATTCCAGTGAACCGAACACTGCAACATTTTATTCGGGGATACTTACAGCACACTGCTGTTCACTTTGAGATTCAGGTCGAACAACTCAAACTTGAATAGCGTTATAAATTTATCGTAGAGTCAAGTTTGTTTCATCTCTTGTAGTAGACTTGAACTTGGTGGATAAGAAATGACGAGTTTGAAGTCTTATAACGTCTAACTTGCGTGGCTAAATTACAAGGCGAACATTTTAAACAGATGAGCGAGAGTGTGGTGAGACCTGTTTCGTAGATCTCAAAAATCGCCTACATGATAATCAGTCTGCTATCGGACTTAATTGCTCAAGTATGCTGACTTAGTATTGCTTGGTTCATAGTTTCAAAGCGTTTTACACTGTGATTCTGCAAACACAAGAAAAACTGTTTACCATTTCTCCTAGAGCTCGACAAGTATTGGTATTTCTATCCTACAGCTTAACTTCGGAATATTTTGGGCGTGAATTATCTTTATTACCTTTGTATGTTTTATAACTGTCAGCAATTTGGGAACAGCTTTTCATATATATGTATATATATGTTTAGTTTTAAAACTATCCAGGCTATTTTAATACAATATATAAGTAGCATTAAGAAGCGCAATACATTTTAATAAGAATGCAATTAAAACATTTGAGGGTGAGTGTGCTATAAAATACATCCAACACCCCTATTCTCGTGTAGAACATTAAATTCAGTTTATGAAAGCTACGTTTTTCTAGTATAAATACTTTTTTTAAAGTACTATGTTAATATTTATGTTCAGAAATTTGTAAGATATACACCATGATAAAAAAATTAAATAATAAAAATTTTTCTTGAGGGAGATAAGCAAACCTTCAAGCATAGCAATTATTTAGAAAATAAACATTAGCAGAGAAAAATTTTTTTAATAAAATATAATTATGAATTATGCTGTCATAGTTTGCAACTGCGTATTAAAAATAATATCTGTCTTACTATCGCGTTATGCAACTACAAAGATTGCATCTTTCCCTGAAAAATCAAATGAAGGTTTTTTTACTAACATATTAAGAACAATATCAACTATAATACTAACATGGACATATCTGATACCTATTCAGAATAAACTAAATAACAAAACCTGTGAATATAAAACAAAGTAATGGTTGATAACGCTTAAATATAAAATTCAGTCAATACAAAAAAGAAGTAACGAGAATTATTAATGGCTTTTCAGTCAGTGTCTTAGCGATTACCTGAGCTTCTGTTGAAGTTCTGAATGCTTATGTCAGCGTTAAAGAACAGTTTCTATTTACTTCGAATACTTAACGAGGTGAAATGAGAGCGCAATACGCAAATGCACCCAATGTAAAACAAATCATTAACTAATTACTCTTCTGCTTCGGACATCGACGTGTTACGTAGTAGGTGGTCCAACTGTCACACTCCAAGAAAGAGTTCTTCGCATAGAAAAATAATTATCTTAGTATGGTTAAACAAAATTATATATTGCTCCTTAAGAGAAGTCCTCGACTGGCGCACGGACGGCGTTGCAACGTGTCACGCGCATACATTTTTACGCGAAACCGCTAAAGTTATTCATATTATGTTTATCTACGAAAAGAACACACACTTGAAACTATGCTTCTAGTTTTTCAAACATGCAGTACGCTTGTTAGAAACATGATTTTCGGGCCTCTAAAAATGGCTAAAATCGGGTTTTTTAGACTGCTGTAACTGCTAGAATGTTACCTGAATTCGTAAAGTGCAAAACGAGAGGCATGCGTTGGTCTTTACTTCAAACTATTCCAAAATAAAATATTGGGGCCACCGCTTAAAGTCCCATAGTAAAAAGACTACAACGGAAACCTTGCACGCCAGTTTGGCGCGCTGCGAATAGAGGCTATATGCTTCTCGTCAAGCGTGGGACACCGGCTCTTATCGCTACGCTGTTCCCACGCGTCAAAGGTAGAAATTCGACACCGCGAAGGACTCCTCTTAAAATACAGTATCTGTAGTATCAATTCATTCTCAACGGCACAAAAATTAATAAACAATTAGACAATGGTTTGACTGCATTTATCAAAATATCCATTCAATATATAAAGACCATTTTAAGGTGAATATTTATACTTTGATAAGAAACTCCTCAAAGCTGCATTAGAACAAATTTTCTGTTGACTAGTGCAAATATTTCTGGAACTCTACAACCATTGTCCAGATTCACTCTTCTTACTCTATCAAATAGTTAAGGAAATCGTAAGTATGGAATAGTTGACTATTTCTTGTGTAAGAAAGTTGTTGGTAAGAGCTGTATATAGGTGCAGCACGGTAAGTTCAAACTTTTAAAAATACAATTTTGCAAAAAAAAAAAAAAAAAAAAAAAAAAAGCATCGAAATATTAAAGTTTAAATCTCAATGAGTGGTGAAATCAGTGAAGAGTTAATCTCTGAAATTCCAGTTAACCATAAGTTTCTGACAAATGAACCTATAGGATTCGCTGAAAATCAGTTGAAGCGGTTTAAATTCGCGGAGAAAAATGGGAAATCGTCTTTATGTCAGTAGTATTTAGTCACTGAACCAATAAGCATGGTTTCACTAACGTCAGTAACTTATTTTTGACCAAAACGACTGGAATTCCACATGTAATTTCTCATTGATTACAGTTTTCAGTGTGCATTTAGAACGTACAATTATTTAAAATGCAACAACAGGAAATCTATTTAGTTTAAATAATTGCACGGTAGAAAAGACAATTCTTTTACACCAATGGTTAAAGTGTTACTTTACAAAAGGTTAAAACGGCCGTGCTGCGCCTATAGTGTAGGAAGGTGTATAAGTGTTCTTGTCGCGCTGCTCGATGCCTGACGGGTACACTCTCCTGATCAGGACGCACTCACCTGTTCCGTTAGCCCCTGACGGCCGTATCCTGGCGTCGTAGCGACCTGGTCCCAGGATCTGGTCCAGCACCTGCTTCTCCTTCTCTCTGAAGTTCACCTTGCCTTGGTTACACCTGCCACAATAACAACATGCTGTATTAAGTCACCTGCCTGCCTCGCTGTTGAACTGCCCTCCTGCAGCAGGTTAGAAATAACCATTTAATTGCTAAACTTATTATACGCGTTTACAATGTAAACACCTACGAAAAGAAACATTTCAGAGAAGGATTAGGGTAAACATGCCCTACTTCATGATACTAAGACTTCGAACTGCAATAACATAAATATGTTAAATATTTAAATTGAATGGGTGAAATGAAAAGGAAAACATTCCATATTTTACCGAGGGACAAGCTGTACTTTTTATGTAGCTTCATTGATTGACATAAATATATAAAATATTCTAGGAATCCTTACTCCACTATAGGACACTGAATTTGTAAGTGATATGTAAAAGAAGATCGTTCCGTTCCTAACCTCAGCGTTATTGCATGGTTGGCTATTCGCCGCGAGAGTCGTTCCAGTAGTGTTTCTTTTGTTTATGTTGTCTACAGTGTTGTAAATCCACAACGTAAATGTTTGATTAGTACAGTGTGTATAACATAAAACATTCTATTATAATTATTATCAGCATTTGTATAATATAAACATATCTGTAAATTATTATTTCAACGAGTTTCAGAATGCCCTCGACTCAATAAGATTAAATAGGAAAACGTTCCTTTAACTTTGATGGCATATAATTTTCTGTACATAAAAGGTGTTGTGTTTTTTTAAGTAATATTCCAATTCCTTAAATCCTAAGAAACAAATGTATAACTGAAAGTTTTCCCATTCAACCTACAGTTTAGAGTCAAAACAGTTTTTCCTTGTTTTTCCGAAAGTGGAATCTTTTGTTTCTTCATCTAACCCATTCATTTGTCATCGTACATTTGATACGTTGTTCACTTATTGCTAAAACTACACATACCTGCTCTATGTTGGTAACCTAGTTAAGTCGGTGGACAGACCCTTCCCAGTTTTGTGAAGCCCACAACGGGATTATCACGACATGAAGGTATATCACCTTACATAGTTGGTTTGCCCCATATTACATTTTAGAAAAAATCACGCCCGATGGAAGTATTACTCCCGAGCACCCTAACATGGCTGAAACGGTATTTTCGCACAGAGATATCACATATTTACGGCTCAGATCGATACAAAACTATTTAAGCGGCCTAGAGTGTGTATTAGAACACACTTTCCAGCAATAAACTAATTGGGTCACCGCTTACAATCGCAAAGTTCCAGCGGTCCAAAAGAAGCACTGCGGGCTAGTATAGCACCTTGCGCATAGGGGCGATGAGACACTGGCGCGTTTGCCAAGTGTGGCTCTTACTGCTTTTTCGCTTCTGAACCTCTAACGCGAAAAACAGATACAGGAAAGTGGCGGACTTAAGCTCAAAAGATTGCGTGCACACAGAATGACCACGCACATAGAAGCTAAAGTGCTTCGTAGTCGACTCTTTCATCCTCAAGTACTTTAAATTTTTGTCATCGAAACTCAATAACCTACTGTCAAATATTTGAACAATCTTGTCAGTGGAAAAGCGTGGATATGTTCCGAAGGAAGGTGTTATTACAGAGTCGGTGTACACTGCGCTTATTAAAACATGTTTTCTTGAGGATCTCCCGTTTCCCCCACCCTTTCATTCCGGCGCTGCTCCATACTCACCTCATGTCACCCCTCACAAGAGCTAAAAACCTGACCAAAATCTCTCACTCACTCACTTAATAGTGCATGTTTTCTGCGAGGATAGATACGTATGTATGAGTGTGTACATAGGTTGTTTACGAACAGCTTTTGCAGGCGAATACTTATTGAAAATTAAGAAGAAACAGGTTCAGGATGCAAAGCACCTAAACGGAATATTATGCTAACAATAAGTTCTTGAAAATTAATATTTATTACAGTGTTTTCTGAAAATGTCAGAAACCATGTGACATAAATTACAATACCGAGAACATAGTTTTATGTTACCGAGATCTGCAATCACACAACAAACCTTCTTTGTTACTGTCTGCCTTAATTAAACTAACAGGGGTGACCATCGTTGTATTGCATGCAACTTTTGTTGCGTCTGGAAAGAGGAACATTTGAATTAGGTTAATTGAGTATTATGAATTATGTAACAAATAAGTTCCCCTTGTGTGTCTAAAACCTACCGTTTATACCCAAACCGCACTTGAAGATTTGCGTAAATATGCAGAACCTAGAGCATATGCAATACTGCGTACATGCGCGTGTTGTGCTCAGCGCACAGACTATAGTGGGTATTCACTGTAAACATATACCATACCGTAATAAGCTCGCAATACCGTAGATTCCAGATTATTCTTCGCACTCTGTCGCTGCAGCCGAAAGTCGAAACGTCACGTGTGTTGTGAATAAAAATGGCGAGTCCTGATCAGTTGAAACACGCCGCCTGTGTTAGTGTGTACGTCATGCCGACGATAAACTAACATCTAATAACACACTGAGGTAATACTTGACCAAACTATAATACTAAAATGGTGGTTTGAATGTTTATTATCTAAAATAACTGTTAACAGAGCTACAAGCCCCTCAAAGTCCGGTTTTCGAATGCAATTTATTAACATACAGTTTTAAAAACACCACACGATGCAGCAATAAATGGGTTATCTTACGTCTCTGAAAATGGGATAGGTCATGGCTGTCCTCTAATTTGAAACACGGGTGTGTTTGCAATCACGAAAAGAGTTCAGACAGTTTTTTTTCAGGAATAAGCAATTCTCGCGAAACTCCTTTAAAAGTAAGTATGTAGTATACATTACAGGCGAAGAGTTTCCCAGTACATAAGGAGTTTCAAAGAATTTTTTACTATACATTTTAAATAGTTAACTTCTTCGCTAACTGATACTTCAAATTACAAAAAGTCTTTTAAATAAAAACATGAGGGGGGATGGAATTTTCACTTCGCAGAACATCGCTGTAATGTAATTTCCATAAACTTACCGGCCTTAATTTTTGTAAATTTGGATAGCCTGATTGTTGACCTAATAAAGTTGGAGTTGGGCGACCATCTTAAGGCCATGCTTTTAGTTTATACTGTTTTTGTGATAAATATTTTTAAACTAAAACGACAGCAGATATCAAAAATCTGTCTGGCAGTTTGGTTTAAACGTTTTTTTTTGTAATAGCTAATTTTTTAAAAGCAAGAAATTGTACGGTTTTGAATAAAAGTCAGTTAAACAGCATTTGTTAGTTACATAATTAGCTAAAATTATAGTATATACTGCCTTGAAATATCAGCCAACATGGAGAAGACGATTTTAAACAAAACCGCTAGACAGGTTTTTTTATATCTGCTCTCGTTTAGACGTAAACAGTTGATAAAGCTAAAAAAGTAGAAACTAGTTAGCATGGACTGTGCCATCATAAGTACGGAGTGTGCATGTGATCTGCATTTAAGAGTGCGTGGTAGATAAATAAACGCTGAAAACATCAATTGATTCCTACGGTTTTTTTTTCGGAGCCAATATGGATAAAATACTCATTGACAATCCTAGATAATGGCATTTGCCAACTTTATAAGTAAATATTTATCCAGAATTACTAATTCGTTACGCGGGATCTCTTGCGCCGCAGTTAAATGCACGAGGTTCCGGCATCAGAGATTGTGCCTCAGAAGTTTCTTAACACCAGAAACAATTTTGTTTAAAACGTTGGCTAAAACTATTGTCTAGGATTGCTATTGTTTAATTTTCGCAAATTGTCTTCAAGAAACGTACAGTTACATAATAATGCTTTTAGCGATGAATTATGTACCACGCCATCTTAAAGAACACCCATCTCTAGCAGCGTCTTAATGTGCAACCCGCAATTTCCATAAAGTGACGTTGTCGTTCTCCCCGTGTTTATAGATAAGCCCTGTTATTTTCGAGTTAATTCTTTTTATAAGCTTAAGTAAGTTTTACCTAGGATCCCTTGTTTTCAATTTCCGCCAGAAAATTATATTTTATTTTTGTCATTAAGTGAGGAAGTAAAAAGAAAATTAAGTTGTCCCACGCCTATAATATTGTAACAGTGACGCAGCGGAAATATAATCCCAGAGGTTTTATTAACAAAGCTCTATCTAAATTAGTTCACTTAATTAAATGTTAGACGTGCTTTATTTCCCGGACGTCTTTCGTAAAACCCGCCCCTGGAAGTAATGTGTTGACTCGCTGACGGGACAAAGTAAAAGACTCGCAGATACGCAGAAAACTTTGAAGCAGGCTTTTAAACAGACCTGGGACGACCGCGAGAGAGCCAACTTTTTGATTTATGTCCTGTCCGTACCAGGACTCTTCCGTCCTCTCTGAGATCCTCGCGATATCTCCGGTCTCTGGTGACTGTGCCGCTGGCTGGTCGGATATTACCCGTGAAGATATAACGTGCAGGGTGAAGATATAACGTGCACCTAGGAGGATCTGCACAACTTTAACGTTCCAGACACTTTATTATTCCGCGCTACTTTACCCACAGCTACTTGGCAGCATTTGCAACTTTCAATCTTAATTGTCTTTGTCGGTCGACGCGCGCACTCGATGGCCTTTCTCTGTTACGTAAATTAAAAATTTAAGATCGCTAGCTCGAAGAAAGCTTCGCTCTTCCTTTCATGGTGTATCGATTCTGGGCAAATCTAGACGTTGAAACGATTTGCAACTGTATTTATGAATCCATGTTCCAATGAGATGGAGCTTGTACTTATTCCGATGATACGATTTATACCGTGGTGCTATGGCATGCACGTCAAACGAGGACTCTGGCAGATAATTACTTGGACAGAAATATTTTCCGAATCCGATTAAGGATATGTAAGCTATAATTAGAGGTACGTCAATTTCGCGGATTCATCTGGCAGCAGCCTAAACTTGTCAGTCCTATACATCCACTAGCCACAATCGATTATCTATTGGCTTATAACCGTACAAGCAGGTAGCAAGCGATATCACTTCGCATTATTTCCTTATTTACTACTGGCTTGCAATAGTCAAACGCGTTTAGTAACAGCCACCAGCAAGTCACAGACATGGCAATGAAGTATACATAATAGACGTTCAACCTGACCTGGAATGTATATGCGAAATTTACGTACCTCTAGCTATAATTCAAACAGACGTAGTTGGCGCGACTATATCAGTTTTATCAGACACTTCCTGCAGAAATTTTAGCCGACAATTACTTGTCACGAAACATATATCAAATATTTTGTCTCTCGGTCAAGAGAGAATATGGATCAGCAGCCAATGAACAGATCGCGAAAGCTGGAGCATGCATGATACTGTAGAGTCTAGTCTGTAGGCCACTGAACACAGGGATATTTCTCGTCCATGGTAATAACTAAATGTATGTTGATTTCACTGATTCATCTGTCTGTAGCCTAGATTTCTCAGTCCTACACGTACACTATCTATATAGTCGTTCATTCATTCTGTTACGGATACCACCGCAGCGCTCACCAGGCAGGGGAACTGCAAGCGCGGAGCGGTGTTATGACAACACTTTGAAGGTTATCCTCAACATTGAGAGCAGGCTGACGTATATAACGAGGGGGCAGGGCCACCGTGGTGGTTGTTCATCGGTCCGTCAGCTGGGGTACCTCCAGGTCGGCTAGGACGCTGACCCCCTGCTGACCAACTCCGTCGTCCGAGGGCCAGACGTCTGGGACCCGGGGAGGTCACGACAGTGCTCACGTGCGATAACGCCAGAGTGTCGACGGCGCCAATATACTGTGGTAAGCCGCTTGGAACTGGGTTACAATATACTTCAAGTAAAGCTCCCCTATATTCAGGCCTTCAGCCAAGATTGTACGACGCCCATTGTAAAGCTGTACTGTGCACTGTTAATGTCAATTAAAGCCCCTTCTAGTCAATATTGTGGCGTCAAATAATTATCCTTAATACCTGGTCGCAGTACATAGGAGTCACAGTTGAATGGTGGAGACAGTAGTAGCCTCCAGTCTGAGCACGCCACCCTTATGTTCACCCCGAGAACCAACTGGAATAGAGAACCATAATCCAGAGGTGAAACAATTAGCTTCTAACCGGAAGCGTGCCAACATTACAAATTGTTTCCTTATTCCTACTGGCTTGCAGTAGTCAAAGAAGTATTAAGTCAACCGCCGTTCATATACAGAAGTGAAGGTGATATATATATATATTTTTTTTGGTGTTCAACCTGACTTAGAAATTTACGTTCAATAATAAATACTGTGAATTTGTCCACTCCTCGGTTGTTACAGCCAAGTGTGTGCGGGGAAGGCAGGAATTCTTTCCCAGTAATATGTTTACTGAAACTGCAATTCTGTATTTCATATCAGCAGGTTAATTACACGTACGTATATGTGTTTTGACGTGGTTCGTTTTGGTTAAGCCTCGCGTTTTTTTATGTTGCGATTTCACAGTCAGGAGCGGGTCTGGATATGAAACTGCGCGTCAGGGAATCGAACCAGGATTGTCTAAGTATAAGTAGAGTAGTATATTATGCCATTATGATTTCCTGCAAGTTAATAAATAGGTAAAGAATTATTTTTGGGAGGTGAAATGTGCACATTTTTGCGTAGTTCATTCGTAGAACGAGTGAGTGAGAGATTTTGGTAAGCGCTTAACATCGAGGTGTGGGGTGACACGAGGTGAGTATGGAGCAGTGCCGGAATGAAAAGGCGGGGGAAACAGGAAAGCCGCGAGAAAAACCGCCGACCAACGTTATCGTCCGGCAGGATTCCCGCATGCGAAAATCTGGGGGGGGGGGGGTCAACCTCGCCGAGAATCGAACCCGGATCATTCATAGACGACGTTGACGTTATAGTGCTGTGAAATAGTGGCAATGAAGAACATTTCTAAGGAACTTGTATAAATTGTACAAATATGTTGAACAATAAGGGACACTGGGAATATCTTCTGGGCGATTATGAAAGATAACTGATAAAATAATGGAGTATTGAAAATCCGAGTGTTTGATTACAAGTCACCGTGTCTTCACATTTCAACCTGAACGGACAAACTGTAGTATATCGACATCGATGCTATTGGATTTTAATAATTACTAGGCACTAGAAGATTTCGTGGTTTTCTTTCCAACTAGATATACATCTATGTGTACGTACAGTTAACAAATAATAATACACGTCTTGTATAACTCTGAACCTGTCGCTAACCTGCACTGAAATAAGGAGCAGCTCTCATACTATCTAAAAAGAAAACAGTTTATTGGTCACCACAAAATATTTTGTCAATATGGAATTTAACAATTTTTTTATGACCACAAACAATTTTTGCCGCCCCAATTGAGTTTCACAGTGACTACAAAAATGTTTGTACGTCTAACCACAACAAAATTGTTTGGTGAGGTGCATATTGACAAAACATTTCGTAGCATAACCGTTTTTCCATGTGACGTCAAAGGTGAAAATGCTAATTAGGGAGTAATGGACAGATATCTGAAGCAGTGTCTGAAACAAATTCTTACGTTTTCATGTTTTGAGGATCTAGGGTGGATAGATTCGAACGTTACAAAACAGCGCTGCGTGCGGCAACATTGAAAAATTGAGACTTGTCGGTAATTTTGCTGTTTAATTTACAATTTTACATTTCTCCGTTGAATAAATAGTCAGTTCTTTGTTTTAGGTAAATTATTTAGCTGTTATTTCTCACTCTCTGCAATAAGAATTCTACAATTAAATTATTATTTGGTTTTAGGGTTATTTATTTATAAAATATGAAATTTATTTTAAAATAAATAAAGTAGATTATTGACGTACAAAATAACATATGGACTTTTTAATTTTAATTGTTACTGTTTTTAATGTATACGTACAGTATTTATTTTCCAGCTGAAACGTGGAAAATAGAACGTAAGTTAAAAACAGCCGGCGATTTTAGAGACCTTTTTGGGAATTTTACATGCTACTTCACCACAATAAATATTTACAGCGCTAAACTGGTCACGTAATTGTTTTAGTAACTAAATAGTCGTTTTTTACACGGAATGAGGCTCGTATCCAATCTGCAGGTAATTTAATTCGGAATTTTTTTTTACAGTAACTCGGCAGCCGCATGACGTCGTTTGTACCCGCTTCGTGTATATACAAGTAATGCGGCAGATCGTACAAGCAGGTCATTTGTGCTGATGGGATATTTGCTCTCGTAAGAGTGTACTTATGTGCAACGTAGCAGCTTAACAGGATATACAAATTGTCTTTTACGGCGTAGTCCTGAGCGAGGTAACATCCTGGGTCATCAAACGAGTTATAGAGCTCTCTGGACATTTAGAGTCATTATGTACCGTTTTACAATCGTCGTAAAACTCATTTCTCAGCCGTAGCTTAACAGACGTTTAATTTATATTGTCTGGACTTTAAAGATCGCAAATTTAAGCACGGACTCTCAGTACCTTTGTTCGAACGTCAATTGCGTAGTGGGCATTCATCTATACAACCAAACTCCATCACAAAGAATGCTGTTATTTAGCGATTTATTCTTTTAAAATTCAGTTCTAAAAACAGTTTCTCTTGCGATAACAAAGCTTGGAAAGACCATTTGACTAATAATAATTATTATTATTAATATTATTACTATCGACACCATCCCTACTAACAGAAAAGTATTTCTTTTATATAAACTGATTACTTAAAACGGATGAATTTACTGACCCGTTTAAGTAAATGGTATCTGCTGAGTGCCTTTTATTTAGAACTATTATTCTTAAAACTACGTAGTCTTAAATTTAGACTAAAATATGGCATTTAACATCTTAGCATAACATGACAATAATTTCAAAGTATGCGCAGTGTTTAAGAAAGATAGAAGAAAATATAAATTTTATTATTGCTACAGATCGGTATCTTGAATTATTGATAATGAAAATATAACAATTTATTCTCTTAAAATAATTCGTTTACTACATAACTCCAGCGAACTGGTTTTAGTTAGGGTTCATGAGAAAATAAGGTAATCTTTTTGTTCAAAGAGAAGTCCAAGGACTTAAAGGAAGGTTATCCCAACACAAGAAAGAGACGATAACAAAACCCTCTACAAAATTTAAATCCACTCTACGTCCGGTCGTATCTGTCGGCTGATAACATCATTACCAAGAGCATATTTCCACTTTGGGCATCTTGTACGTCGATGGTTATTTTTACACTACTTTCCGAAGCAATTATAGATGGGTTTATAAGATCACCTTCCTGCATTTGTGTATGTAGGTGTGTGTGTATCCCCATCCGTTTGAAAACTTGAACCCGTGTACCATATTTCATTGAACACGTATACTTCTTCGTACGGTGACTTGACTTTCATGTATTGTGTTCATGTCATGTTCATATTTTCTCTGTGGCGGCAATGTGAAAATTTTTAGTACACGTTACGAGATATCTTGAACGTATTTTTTTTAAATTTCAACAAACTATGTATGCGTAAGTTATAGTTCATATTACGGTGACTTGTCTTGTTTTTTGTTCATGCTATATTCATATTTTAAAAATGACAGCGATTTTTACATTTTTGGTCGAATATGACAGTTGAGAAATGTTTCTCCGAATTTAATCAACCTTTGGTCAGTTGACTATACTTTCATGTTTTTGTAATGTCATGTTTATATTATTAAAATGACATTTCTTGACAACAAGTGATATCTGATGGAGCCATAATCCGAAATTATTCAAACTTGGTACATACGTAGTACTTGGTACAGCGACTTAAGTTTTATGTATTTTGTTCAAACAGTATTCAGGGTTTAAAAATGGTGTCGCTTCAGTTTTTTTATCACATGAAAAAGTTTGAGGATACATTTTTGAAACTTTCATCAAAATCAATACACATTTAGTACTAAGTAAATTAATGTGACTGTAATGTTGATTGTTCATGCTGTATTCAGTAACGTTCCAAATTTCGAAGATATCACAACTTGAATACGTAATATTTAATACGCGTATTTCGAGGCCTACTGAACCGACTGTAAGGAGATTTAATATTTATACAGCTTATTATTAACATTTTGATGAAGCTAGACTTTATTGTTGTACGTTTACTCAAGACCCCTTCACGGTATAGGAATAGTCAAAATGTTTAAATTATGACGAGGCTAGATTCTACCAACATAATATTAAAGTATTGCACCGGTTTGATTATGTAATAAAAGTACGGTTATGTATTTAGTTAAAAAAGTAAATTATTAATGACATATTAAACATGTAAAATAATACAGTTACGAAGTTTTCACTTGGAAATAGGTCATTTGTAATTGTGTTTGTTACGTTGTCAATCAAGCTTATTTCCGGGCATATCGTCTAGCTTTACAAACGCGTGTGTGAAAATTGTAAATTTGAATAGTGTTCCGCTGTGTGATACGTGAAAATTGAAATTTTAAGGAAATATTGGTTTCAAAATGGCTCTTACGAAGTACCTACGACGTTTTTCAAGAAACTATAAGGTATTTGAACGAAGACAATCAATGTGACCACATTTGAAAAAAAAATTTATATTAGTAAGTTTATAGTACTGAACCTCAATTGAAAATCTGATTCTATGGATAACATTAGCGTACCGAAAATTATAATTGCGTGACGGCTCTTAATACCACTTTATTTACTGTATGGGTTCGCTATGTTAGAAGATATCGTGAAAGTAGTTAAATATATTATGTCATATTTGTAAGTGTAGGTAATAGATTTGAACTTTCAGGGTAAATTTGCAACCACATTGAGGAGTTGGTTCATTAATTACGCTAGTAATATCTTGTTAGTTAACTTGCTATTTATGCTCCAATTCCTATTTCTTTCGACTAACCGGAATGGGTAGTACTAAAATTAGTTTAAATTTCTAAAAAAAAAAAAAAAAAATACAGAAACACTTATGATATTTTTAAATTTAGGGATTTGAACTCACTACCCGTACACTATAAACTGACATGTATGGGAACTTGGTTCTCGATCCTACCAGCATTCTTCGAGTATGACTTCTATTAGGACGAATAATCAAGTCATTTTTTTGTGATTTTGATATTAATTATGGTGGATAATATGTTTTTGGCATGTAAACAATATGTACATAATACGTGAACGAAAAAAAACACAAGTGTGTACGCAGATATTTCATGCAAATAACTATGAAGAAACCATAGCAACAATACAGTTGACGTTCTTTTCATCACAAACACTATGTCTATGCATAAAAGTACCAAATTTTTAGTAGGATAAAACTCTTTCAGTCGAGCTTTTTTGCTCAGATTTTGCTGTACAAACCGCCAAATATAATGTGACAGCTTCGTTTTTTTCCTCTAAATTGCAATTTTGTACACATAATTTGAGTAAAGTATCCTATCATTCGTAATCAATGTATTCATTACTTTAAAATTTCTGTCCAAGAAATAACATATTTACACACAAGTATTTATAAGGTAGATTAATCGTTATTGTCCAAGATCCAAGCAATATCAAAATCTGTATTCTTGCAGGAACATAGTTAGACTAAAGTTTAACTTTTATTAAGAAGTCTTGGAAGAGTAAATGGCAGAAAATAACAAATAACTAAACGTTTTAATTTTTTTTACAGTGGTCTTGTGTTAAATAGAGAATTGTTTTTACTCCTAGCATAAATTATAGTAGGCCTATACAGGATGGATGGTAGCTTTAACCTACTTAATTTGCATCCAATACAAATTTTTTGATATGGATAGAAAGTTAATTAAACATAAACGAAAGGGGAAACTACATTGGGTTAGTTTACGAAAAATAGTCATCGTTTAGGAATTTCTAGATCTACAGCGGCAACGTAAGTCTCTTGTTTTATTTTCGAAACATCCCTAAATGCAGTATTATTAACCAATATGTATAAACAAAATTCTTAGCTGCAAAGAATACAAAACACGTATTGCATATTGTGAAAGGATGCATGTACCAAAATATGAGACACAAAATAAGTATATGTAACATGGTTAATAGACCCCATACACAGGCAGTCCTCTTCTTTAACACATTCACCTTTCATAAGTTTCATACTTTCATACGTAAATATTTAACACTCATTACTCAAATTTCACATAACGGTTTTAGACTTTCAATAACTGACAAAATAAAAGTGAAACTCAGTTTTCCATCCAGTCGACAGTATCAAAATGATTTTCTGAATATACCTTTATTTTAACGCTCCACAATAGTTAAAAAATAATTGTTTACTATGTATCTATCAAATAATTATGAAAGTAACAAGTCTACATACGCATTAACTAACTCAGTAACAGCCTTTTCATTACAGTTCGAGTTTATTTTAAGACTTTTTGGCTTTATTTTTTAACAGAATCCTTTGAATGACACGCAAGTGTATAATTACATTTTCAAACACTCGAGAAGCATACAGAAAGTAGACAACTGTTTGTAAAGAGAGCTATGAGAACTTGGTCAACATTTGTAATATTGTATAGCTTGTATGTAAGTGACGTACCAGCTGGGTTGCGCCAGGCACAGCAGCAACAACAGAAGAGAGCTGGCGTGGGTGGCCAGCCAAGTGGGCATCTTGCAGGCTGCGTTGCTCCGGCCACCTGCAACATAGGCAACATGACTACTATGACGTCATGTTGACTACTTCCCTGCTCCACATGGTTTATAACAACATCCCTGTTCTACATGGTTAATGACGACATCCCTGCTCCATATGGTTTATAACCACTTCCCTACTCCACATGGTTTAGAATGACATCCGTGCTCCACATGGTTTAAAACAACATGCCTGCTCCACATGGTTTATAACGACATCCCCACTTCACATGGTTTATAACGACATCCCTGCTCGACAAGGTTTATAACGACATCCCTATAAAACGAGCATTTTGAAACTGTGCTGCTATTTTACTTTCAGATAATACATAGCTCCCTGTCATTATTAAATATATACAAAGCAACCCAACAATCAATCAATGTGTATACTGTAACACAATGAAAAATGAACATTTGGAGTCACAATAAGAATGTATTAGTTTCAGGACACATCATAAATTCTAAAGATATAATTCGATCAATCATTGCATTCTGGCGTTGAATAGAACTTGTATCGCGTTGTCTTCTGTCAGTTGTTTGTTGTCCAATGTTCACTGTTGTTTTTTGTCTAGTTACATTTTTTTTCATATTGGGAATCTGGTTTTCCTCGTGTCTGTATTTTGTGTCTGGGTTTTGTTGACGGCTCTTTTAACGTAAGGATAATACGACATTTAAGAGTGAGTTATTGGGTTATGTGAACTTAGTAATAAAAAGGTCCTCTAGTAGCGACTGTCTAGGGCTCATAGTTTTCGTGCAAAACAGACGTGAACTTTTGGCGTGGTGGCACAGAGCCTTGTGTGTAGGCAACCCTGCAAACACGAGTGCTGGTTTATTCCGCAGTACCGCACAGATGGTGGACATTCACTGTAAATATCACGCACCGTAGTTTAAATAGCTCACATACTGTAACCAACACTTTGTTTCTAGCTTAATATGTGTGTGTTTTTTGGAAAAAATAAATAAATAAAAACAACAACTGTTAAACGTGCAAGTAAAATATCTCGTCGGTACAATGCTCGAAGTTAGACATTTAAACAGTTTGTGTAATTCTGGCACTACTGTAAAGTGTAAGGGATCCGATATTGTTTTCAAGCACTGTCCGGGATTGGCGACACCAATACTGATACTACATTGAGAAGGAAAAATAACATTATTGATGACGTAGGAAATTAAAAACCTAATTTTTAAACATTTCGCAAAGAAAATTCTAATTGTCTTAATTTTTATTGTTGCGTTAAAGATAAATAAAGATATACGAACCACAAACTGGTTAGTGACTCAAACACATGTGGGCGTGTGATGAAGGATAGGATGTGGTTTACTCTTTGATATACGTTGTGCAATTTTGGTTTAATATTGACGTCAGGAATAGACGAACTGACAGTCACCAAGTCATTTAGATTTGTAAAGTACTCGAGACTGTGACATTGCTAGGAGGGTTTTTCTCTGCCAGAAATATGTGTTGAAAGTTGTGCAACATGCGTAAAGAGAAGAAAAAATTTGGCATTTTAAGCTCTTTCACTTCAAAAGGAGCGAGCGGTTTGGATTTATCGGTACCGGAACAGCCCTGCTGTAAACTTGTAGTCAAATGTCAGGTTCCAAATTTCTCCTAACATTAAAATCTCATACCAGTTACGTGATTTCATGTCAGTAGTGATACATCGACACATTTATCTTAAATTCATTATCCCTCGACCCTAGTGTTGTGTCTGTCCGTTCTGTAATGAAAATATCCTAAAAGTCAGTTACCACTCAAACAATGCCACATCAGTGTTACACAAGCTGTGAAGCACTGTGTTATTTTACACACTGTTAACGGTTTATTGCAGTTAATATGTTTGTTATCTAATATGAACACTCGTTAACTATTAAGTGACTTTTAAGGCTAAAACTCTACCATAAACCACTTTATTTTAATGGTGTGTGTGTTTGATACTGTACGAGTTAAAGGCACATGTTGACAAACAACACGTTTAAACCGTAATACATATCCGAGAAGGGAGTACCCCAACCTATCTCTATTATTGTAGACTACAATTTGTGCTGACACGGACATGCGAATGCTTTGTGTAACGTTGGAGCTATATTGAACAGTTTAACGAACATAATAAAATATTCACATTGTTTCACTTGCAGACTTATAACTTATTATTAAAAAAAAATTCAGCTAGGAACAAAGTGTTGGTTACGGTATGTGAGCAATCTAAACTACGGTGCGTGATATTTTCACAGTGAATGTCCACCATCTGTGCGATACTGCGGAATAAACCAGACACTCGTGTTCGTAGGGTTGCCTACACTCTAGGCTCTGTGCCACCACGCCAAAAGTTCACGTCTGTTTTGCACGAAAACTATGAGTCTTCGACAGTCGCTACAAGAGGACCTTTTTATTACTAAGTTCACATAACCCAATAACTCACTCTTAAATGTCGTATTGTCCTTAGGTTAAAAAAGTCGTCAGCAATTTAAGGACGGCCACCCCTTTTACTTTCGTAAGGGTTGACTGTATCAACTGGCGTTTACTGTTGGTTTGTCGGCCGTATTGCCATGAAGTAATACCTTGAGTTTTGTCAGTTTACGTCCTTTAGTGTTCGGTTTGTGGGGAAACCAAAGCTTTAAAATTTGGTTTTCAAAGGCGAATTACTCCCTTAATATTACAATTACCTACATATACCGTACGCTAAGTATTTTCCGTTTTTTTTTTTCATAAGGAATCACCTGCCGGAGTTTGTCGGTGTTTTTTCGTGAACATCCAGTACATTAAATATTAACAGAATTCCTCTGATTGCTGTTTTCTGTTTTTTTTTTACTTTTCCATTTAACGCAAGTTTTGTTTTAACAAAATATGAGCAATGGCGTATGTTCACAAACCAATACATTCTTATTGTAAACTCCTACTGCGACAAACATTTAAAAATCTCATTTGAAGTCAGAGTAAATAATATTTAAAAATATTATTCTAGACACGATGTTATTCAAATGTGCTCAGTTTATCGCGAACAACCTGTACCAACAACTCTGTTTAGATCCATACATTCTTTATACTTGGGCAGGGAAGGAAAAATTCCTCTAGTTCAATGACCCGCATAACAGAATCCACTGTCCTATGTAGCCGATACTTCTTAAGTCCCATCTATTTGTTAATTGTGTGCTGCTCCAGTGAGAAAAAAATATGCATTTTGTCGATTTTCAAAACTCCAATATTTTTTTTCTATTTTATGTCTTTGTTAGTTAGCAAAGCCTTTACTGTAAATACTGATCTCCAGAAGGGTGGGGTTATATAACTACCAGAAACAGAATACATTATATTTCCCAATGGGATTAAGTCTCGGTTTCAGTCGCCATATTGAATTTTATTATTTTTCGCTGTTTTGGAATTCTAAGAAGAAAAATGTATAATTTGCGATTATACCTCAAATTATATTTACATTTCGCTACAGTACATACCTTGCGATTTAACTGTTAACATATAATTACGCCGCGATGTGTGTGGCAAATTTTTTATATTGATAATTTACCCGACAAATTGCGACCTGACTATACATTACTAGCTCTATTGCTATGCTTGTACTATAGCTCAACGTAAATATAATTTGAGGTATAATTGCATATTTAAAATTTTTCTCCACAGAATTCTAAAAAAGCGGAAAATAATATAATTCAATATGGCGACTTAAACCGAGCCTTAACTTTCTTGGTGAAAATTATGTAGCTAAAACAATTCCAAACAAATATCGTACATCTCTCTAAGTACAAATAATTGTTCTAAGTTACTCTAAGCTGAGTTAGGTTTAAGTTAGAGTAGGATAGTTTAGATTATTAAACGTTAAGTATAGTTATTAAATTATGAAAATATAATTTTAATGCTATGTGTTTTACAATTACATATAAATATATATTAACAGGCTATTTCCCGTGACTTCGTCCACGTGGTCATCCATGTCATGCCTCTTTCAGCTGTGTAAACATCAGTGTGAGTACTCCAAATTATATTTAATAATTTGTAAAAATATGAATTTCTATTTTCAATATCTTTCCATTGTAAAAAAATTGTAAAAGTTTTTGATAAAAAATTTCGGCATTTAAAATTTCAATATTATTAGCAGTATTAATTATTACTGCTAATAATATTAAAAATATAAATTACGGTAATTTTTGTGAATTTTCAAAAACAAAAAAAAAAAGTAAAACAAAATGAAAAGAAAAAGTTATAAATGGCGCATAACAATGTTAAGTGTCGTTTAAGGTCATATTGGATAAGTAGATTTTTTGACTTTATTTATTGGGTACCTTGTGCTGCCCCACTGCCCTGTTTCCGCCCTTCCTTTTACCCTATATTTCCTGTTTCTCACTTCCCCATCATTCCGGCGCAGGTCCATACTCACAAAATGTCACTCCTCACCAGCGCTAGAGACCTAGATGTTAAGAGCTGACCAACATTTCTTATGTTTTCACTCACTCCTTTTCCCCTTTATATGGATTTTTGTCAGAAACTTTCACGCCCAACAGACAAGAGTTCCACCACATCAGTTACAGACAAACATTAATTTATGTACAGAGATACATTTTATTTATGAATGACTGCTCGTCGTTTCACAGCCAGCGGATTTCGTACATAAATCTAAATATATAAAAATGAATCCCTATTTCCCTTGGTCACGCCATCACGCGTGAACGGCTGGACCGAATTCACTATTTTTTTTTTGTTGTGTTTGTTATTGTCAGGAGAAGGTTCTTATTAAAAAAAATTAAAATTGCGCGGAAAATTAGAAAATTTAAGAATACTTATTTTAGAATACTTAACAACCATATAATATTATTTCTAATTTAACCTTAGCGCTTTGGACAATATAAACATTTGACAAAGAGGATGTAAAAATATCTGAATATCGTTTTAAACAAATGCTTCGATCGGAGTTATTTTATTGATAAAAATAAATAAAGAAAACTGAATTTCTTAGTGTACATCACGGTTAGTTCAGTGTCATTACGCCTTGAGGATGCTAAACAAATACGAACATTGTTTTCCATAATTTTGTCTACATGCTTCCTGTCTTAACGATGACTATTGAAATCGAATTGTTATAATTAATAGAAAAAAGTGTGTTTATTATTCTAATGCTTTATGATATACAATATTCTTAGTATATAAATAGTTTTACTGGTATTCCGACACGGGAACAGGTGACATATAACTGGCCATGTGAAAAACATTGATTTTTAAGAAAACAAACACTTAGCGACTGCCCTTGAGATTTATTTATCGACATTAATTATAACAATTCGATTTCAATAGTCATCGTTAAGGGGTATGGAAAGGTAGGATGTCGAGCGGGTGACTGGAACACTCAATCATCAATAAAGTCTGAACTACTCATCAAATTTCGATGAGATTTTTTGCCGAGTAGATATTTTATCAGCTGAAGTTTATATATATAACATTATGAGGCAGTATGCTTTACTGTCGAGTAAAAAATTAAAAACGGTTTTTAAAAAAATAAGGGCTTGAAACCACAAAATCTACAAAAATGGGAAACTGTAATGTTTATAATTTTTAATACGATAATGTCTGGACCTCTATAATAACAGAATTTCAAATATACTCGCGTTTTAATTTGAAAATAATTTTACTATCCGAAAATCTCTGCGCGATAGGTTTACGGATGTTAAAATTATTTTCATATGAAAACGC
>PNEQ01017269.1:0-59783 GCA_003012365.1 Medauroidea extradentata | reverse complement strand
GGTCCAGACATTATCGTATTAAAAATTATAAAAAATACAGTTTCCCATTTTTGTAGATTTTGTGGTTTCAAGCCCTTATTTTTCTAAAAACAGTTTTTAATTTTTTACTCGAAAGTAAAGCATACTACCTCATAATGTTATATATATACACGTCAGCTGATAAAATATCTACTCGGCAAAAAATTTCATCGAAATTTGATGAGTAGTTCAGATTTTATTGACGATTGAATGTTCCAGTCACCTGCTCGACATCCTACCTTTCCATACCTCTTAAGACAGGACAACGTCTGTCGGGTCAGCTAGTACCTTATAAAAAGATACTATTTTTTTATAATAAACATTTAATCGATCATGTGGAGGAAGGAGTCGTCGAAATCTGCTTCAGGAAAAAAAAGTATTTACAAGAATACGGTGAAGAATGCAGGCAGGAAGGGCTGTCGGTGAAGAACGCAGGAAAGTTAGGACGGGCTCAGGTAAACTCGGCTCGAGTATACAGGAAGGATTGTCGATACTGAATCGCCGT
Source organism: Medauroidea extradentata (assembly GCA_003012365.1). Taxonomy (NCBI): domain Eukaryota; kingdom Metazoa; phylum Arthropoda; class Insecta; order Phasmatodea; family Phasmatidae; genus Medauroidea; species Medauroidea extradentata. The sequence goes on along the minus strand of PNEQ01017269.1, from coordinate 59,260 downwards.
CGAAGCTCCTTGACGCCCCGGGGGTTATCGGCACGTCGAGGCCCTTGGGCGAGGGACAGGGGGGTACAATCGAGAGGCGAGGATTGGCGGCTCTTGTTTTACTGCTCGCCGTAAACTGGCGGGGACGTAACACCCCCCTACCCCCTGTCAGCTCCTCCAGGGAGATCTGGGAGCGATTGCGGCTGGTGGAGGGTTTTACAACCTGGTCGAGAGCCAGCAGACTACACCCTCGTGGCATCTCAGCGTGAAAGCCCTCTCACACACACATCAACCTATTACGACACACGACACAACCCGTCACCGACTGCTTTATTTTCACATTTATTTATACATTAGGAAAGGAATATTTTGCGAGTTCAGTGACCTACGAGATAGAAACCATTGTTCTGTGCCATGCTCTCCGCGTTATACTATTTTATTGATATTATTTTTTTACACCTAAACGAGAGCGGATATCTAAACTCTGTCTGGTAATTTTGTTTGAAATCGTCTTCTTCATGCTGGCTGATTTTTGAAGGAAGTAAATACTGCTGACTTATCTAATTATGTAATTAATGAAATTAGTATGGTTAATTAACATTTTAGTTGAAACCATATAATTATTTGCTTTGAAAATACTATCTATCACGGCAAAAACCATTTTAAACAAAACTGCCAGACAGATTTTTTTTTATATCTGCTCTCGTTTAATATTTAAAAACATTCTATCGCAAAAACAGTAGGAACTAAAGAGCACGTTGAAATGAATGTTTTTAACAATGCTGTAGAGTTTGTGACGCTGACGGAGATATAAGGGCGAGCTTGAAGCGCAAAACAAATGCCGCATCGCCACAACGAGCCAAACTCTGAACTAGCGTGCAAGATTCCCGCAGAGCCATTTTTACTAAGAAGCGTTAAGCGGTATTCATATTATTTTATTGGTGGAAAGTGTGTAGCAATGTTCAGTTTTCGTTTCTGAGTTTCACATATGGTTAGTACATTTTGATGTACGGCATTTAGCTATGTTGGAGGGCCTTTACAGTGTTTTTCTTAACAATAACATTTCTCTCCTTGTCTGAAGTGTGTTTTACTATCGTATATTGGCACAATGGGTGCATATGGAATATTTTCGTAAAAATAACGCATTCCTCTGTGCATTACAACGCATTTGAAGCGCGAGGCAGGCAGTCACCTTAAAGCCATGTCATTTTGAAAATCCATAATTCTGTGGTGTTTGGGTTAAGTGGTATAAGCCAAAAAATGGCGTTTTGTGTAAATCGAAGAAGAAAGTTCGAGGTTATACTGTGTATAATGGAAGAAACATACTTCCAAATTAAATTTTTTACCTTCTCATAACCATTAAAGTTATTGCCTTTTACCCAGACGTAGAACATAACTTGTAGAATGTGCTCCTAAATTAAAACAATTTTTTTCAGTTTTTCGAGATATACCACTTTACCCGAACACCACAGAATTTTATTACAAACTAAAGACATATTTTGGACATACGCCATTTCAGCAAATGTGTTTCACAGAAAACCAAAGCTTACACACAAACAAACCGATAAATAAACAAACAAAAGGACTTTGTTTTTCAACTGGCAAACATAGGTAAACACATACAATTCCAGAAGGTACTCAGTCAGTGATTTACAAGAAAATAACACAAACGAGCAACCAGGCAACAAAAAACAAACCAAGGAATAAATGAGTACCTTACATTAATCCACAAAAGGAATTCCGTCAGTAAGTACGAAACCACAGACAAAAAAATTACAATAAATAGAAAAAACCAAACAAATTAAAAAAACTGAATGTAGACGACACAGCGGAAACACAGACACCTAGAGGAAAGCGAACGACAACAAGTCACGTAGTAAGTGTGGACAGTAAGACAATGAAATACAGACGAACACAATGGTCTTCTTGCGACAAAACAAAATGCGACGATGCGTTTGTTTGCCAGTTGTAAACAAAGTCCCTTTGCTTCTTTACTTATCGGTTTGTTTGTGTGTATTCTCTGGTTTTATGTGACACACCATTTGCTGCAATGGCGTATGTCCACAATACTTATTTAGTTTGTAACTTATCCCCATTGCAAGAATCGTTAAAAATAACATCATTTTATATTTGAACGAGTAGTATATACAGGCTAAATACAACGTATTGGCTAGTTTCTTGTAAATCAACCATGATAATTTTTCAATTACCACTACATTAAACGGAAACCAATAAAATATCACAATTTTCAATCAAATTGCAGTCAAATTTAATCTTTTTCTCTCCAAACTTGCTCGAAATTCCTTAATTTCTTGATGTTCAATTGATACGACTGGATAATACACAGAAATAAGTATATTTTAAATTTGAAGTAACATTTTTATTTTGGCGGAATTAGATTCGGTTTTATTACGAGAAAATTCTTAAAATTTGTTTTACTCGTTGGTTTCCTACTTGTATGAAATGATGTTAGTTTTGTAGACTTTCCTAGTCACTACATTATTCCCTTATGGAACATTTTTGCCACGCATAGTACTAGCATTGAATAATTTCAAAGTCGAAATTTTCATGTTACGGCAGCATACACCCAACAAAAACCAACAAGCTTCCTGATAGGAAGTAATTTACACTGAAATTATGTGTCACAGTCTTTTTGATGAAGGTCCAAAAGCACAGAAATACGCTTTTAGATTATGTAGTTTTCGGAAACTGCTCTAAATCCAATAAAAATCCTTGTTTTTCGGCAATTTTTAAAATAAATTACATAAAATATGTTATTGCTGCTTTTATAATTTACATTAAATAGCCCGTAACAACTGATATCACAGATTTAATTTCGACTTGTCCGTTACTTTTTGTTCAGTGTCTACTACTGTAACGTGCAAATTTTGACTATTATATGTCGTAGTGGGAATAGTATTTTAAGACCATGATCTTTAATTTATTTCAAAAAATTGCAAATAACTCGAATGTTTTTTAAACCAAATGCTTTGAAAAATTTGAGACTGTGTACAGTCATACGATACACAATTTTACCAGAGCATTTGTTTTAAATAATGTACCGCTTGCTAGCAAAACATTATGTTGCTTAATTTTGACTTATTTTGACCACAAAATATGTGACATTTCAGGGGAGAAAATCTAAAAATCCGTTTGGTGTATTGCAACAGAAAAATCCAGATACAAAAGATGGTATGTAAGTCTTAAAACTGCAAAAATGAATTTTTGATATACTACGTATTAATTTGCGTTAAAATATATATATATATTTTCGAAACCACTGAAAAACTAAAGAGCGAGGTCTCAAGTAAGAAATGTATCATAGGAACATAACGTAGTCCCTAGTAACGTCTACAAAACTTACTCGGCTTCGTATACAAATATAGAATAATTACGAATTTGTCAAACTTGATCGTCCTCAAAAAAGCGCGGTGGGTGGCTCGTAGACAGGGACAGTTTATGAGAATGTAAGGCCCGGGGAAGCATAGATCGGAATCCCCCCCTTTTTTTTTTCCTTTTTAGATGCCATGATAATCAAGGTATGGCATGATTATCTTTGTATTGGCATGTTTTCACTAATATAAACATTACAATTACAAGTACCACAGTAAAATGCATTCAGTTCACACAAAAACATTACAAATTTATATGCGAGCACAGAAAAAATAATGTCTGCTAGTAAAATGCAGTTCTTGCAAAACTAAATGAATACATCTTATTGCTGCGCCACACATATACTGTCAAAGTAATACGGCATTAACTCTGAAATTATGGAAAACGAGTTATGGCCGTCACTGGAAAAAGGATGTTTCAATCTTTTAAATATAAAATTATCATAACTATTCCTCGAATTTTTATAGTTTAATAGTAATGATTTGATATATCCAAAGGTTAAACTTTCCTCGTTGTGCAATAACATGATAACTAGTTCAAAAATGGCTCTGGTGTAGTTAAAGCTTATTCTTCTGAGAGATGTATTATATTATAATTTAGGCCATCCACAATTTAAAAAGAAATATATGTTAAATCTTTCAAAACGTATCCAATCCTATGTTGCTGTCCTTACAAATATCAAATTCTGACTTGTGGCTGTATTACTTTGACAGTGCGATACAATAAAACGCAGTTTATATCAATTATTAATAGTTATTTTCTTTTTAATTAAATGCCTCTCTTGTCCTCCCCCCCCCCCATAGACGTGGCCCTGCTCGCAGAGGATAATATCGGGTTATGCCGGAATCACATAGGCACGACAGGATCAATTCGGATCTACCCTGCACGGGGGCAGGGTAGACAACTCTTGCAGACGACGTACAGGAAAGCACGCGTAAAAAGTAAACAAACACGGGCTCCCGTATGCGTACATAAAATAAACTAGGTTCTAAGACGTGCTGAATGTATTTCCACTAAAAATACGACGTCGGACCGCAGTATTTTTTGTTGGACGAGACGTCTGGAGTAGTTTACCAAACACAAATGTCGCCAGAAAACGTAAGTTAGGTATGGAATTAATTAAGTTACTGGGCCTTCTAAACAGATAATATTATAACGATTTAAATTTAGTTGCAAATAGTAAACTCTTGATTAATAGAAAAATCAGCGGTTATGTGTGAGAGAACTTTTGTCAGTTTGCAATATATTGCTATGCAATTTTTGGGGTCATTCTCTTGCATTTTTGTGCTGTATACATTACTAGTAAGCAATTGTAACGCTATATATATATATTACCAGTACAAAATAATATTCTGCACTAGTATAACCTGGTCTAATAACACAGGTCTACCAGATCGGTGACTGAAATCACCGCTTGTGCAGATTTTGTTATATATATATAATTTATTAAGGGTGCAATACTTGCATTTTTTGACTAATTACGCATTTCTAGTATCACTATACAAATATTTTCTGTTTTTTTTTTTTTTTTTTTTTACTTGCGGTGATATTCATTCATACGTAAAAGCAGTTGGAACATTTTTAGTGCATCTATGTTAAATTAATGAATCATTTTTGCTATATTAATTTTGTATTTAAGTATTTATTGTAATTATAGTTTTATTTCTGTTAAACACACACGTATGTTCTTAATAGTATTAGACGTAGTTAAGTGTAAGAGAATACGAAAGCCTTAACTTCGCAACGAATAAAGTGCTTAAATAAATAAATAATTAATTAAGATACTACTCTTCAGATTTATGTCTGCTCGTTAAACATCAAACGCCTGAGTAGCTCCAGTCACGTGACCAATACTACCGAGTAGGAAGGAATATACCTACTAGGTTTACATAAGCGCCTGAGGAGACAGTAAACAGTGGGTTGACACTGGGCAGAAGCACGCTATAGACGCAGATCCGCTTGGCAGCCGGCGACACACGACTTGGCACGTCCATCTCACGGAGACAACATGCGTCTTTGTTTCAGTCTCCGCAGCGGCTACGGAAATAGTCCGCCCCCTCCCCCACCCCTCTACGGTTACACCACACCCCTCCCATCGCTAAGAACAATGCCCGGCATGCGACAACAACGTGTCGCCCTGCTTTGTTTGACGTAGCAGTCTACTCGTCTCTCACGTTGTTGTAGCCAGTGCTATAGCTATAGAGACTGATTTTTGGTGGAATAAATTCTACACCAACTTGTATACATGTTTTAAGTGCACATATGCAGCGCTTCTTCGCGATTATTTGCTAGTCTGTCTCATGAAAGAATTCAATTTTTTTTACAGTTATGTTAGCATTTATTTGTAAAGCAGTTTCCATTTAAAAATTATTATTGCCTCTGCCTGCAAAAGCGCACTTGCTGACAGTGCAACTGCGCAATGCTATACAAGACTATCTCAGGTAATGTTTATTAATTTTTGACAGTTCTTAATATTACCATGTGTGCAGAGAGCTACAGGAAAATACTTTACATTTTGATATCCTGCACAGTTCGCCAGTCAACTTTGATTGTTCAAGAATCACCTGTGATAGAGGAACACACTGCTTTTTCTATTCAAACAGCTGTAAAAAACACCAACATAACTGTCAAAAAATGGAATTCTTTTGTGAAACAGACTGTAAGTACGTTTGTGCAGAGGAGTCGCTCATTTGATTCTGCCAATCAGAGCAAGGTTCCTGCGACACCACATATATTTCATTTGTGGGTAGAACCCAGTCGCACTTAAGAGTTAAAACAGCAAATCGCCTCCCACTAAGGCGATCCGGGTTCGATTCCCAACGAGGTCGGTCGCCGGATTTCCGCACGTGGGAATCGTGCCGGACGATGTCGTTGGCCGGCGGGTATTCTCGCGGCGTCCCGTTTCCCCTGCCCTTTCATTCCGGTGCCGCTCCATACTCATCTCATGTCACCTTTCACCAGCGCTGAAGACCTCGATGTTAAGCGCTGACCAAACTCTCTCATTCATTCACCGAAGATACACGAGATTTAAACAATTAGCTTTTAAAATATCGCTGTTTTGGTATTATGTGTAAAATAACGTTAGTAAAATTAAAATCAGGGAATGATTTCTGGACTTGAGTTGCTAAGGTAAGATAAGTGGGCTCTACGTCTCGTATACAGCGAAGTCAATATAGACGGCGACACACAACCTGCTACAATGATAGGAGCTGGGAGAGTAGTCGGCCATGGCCTTTGTTAAGGAACCATCGCAGCATTTGCCTGGAGCGATGTCTGGAAACCATGTAAAACCGAAATCCGGATGGCCGGAGCCGGGGATCGAACTCAGGTCCTCCTGAATGCGAGTGCAACGTGTTACCGTGGCTCCACTTTACTCGGTGACCTGATTTGCATCGAACTTCAATTGACTGGGACATTTAGGTCGTCGCCTGCCTGGTGTTTGAACTGCCATGCTGCACGCGAGAATAAAGAGTTTTTTTTAATGGAATTGTTTTAATTTTCCTAAATATGTTTACTTACTAAAATAAAATAACTTCCAGACAATGACGGAATTGTACTTTCAAAACTTCGCATATGTTATTGTCTAAATACTGTTGCAAATCCCTCCAACGTAGCTATAAACAACCTTTTCGGATTGCCGTACTTAAAAATGTACTAACAGGATGCATATGATCCTCATTTACGAGCACTGAACTTCTACAGACTTTCCACCAATAAAATTACGTGTTCTTCGCTTAATGGTCTGTAGTCCAAGTGGATTGGTGGGTTTCACGGAAGTTCAGCGCTAGAGTCGTTGTGGCGAGGCAGCATTTGATGCGTGCTTCAAATTCGCCCTTAAAGCTCCGTCACTTCTGAGGCTGTAACACAGGTAGGCTGTTCTCTTATAGTGCTCTAAGTCACGTTCAGGAGAGTAGCCTTGTGGGAACCTGCAAGCCGGTTCACTTGTTTGTGCATAGAGGCGATCTGACAATTGGTACACGTGCCGGGTGCCACCCTTATCGTTCCCTTGTCCCTGACTTCTGAATAGCTGTAGGAGCTCCTGGCACGTGACCGCATTAGCAGCATTCAACAGCTTTGATGTTTGTGATGAAAGCACACATTCATATACGATAATCTGAGACTAGCTGTTGTTAAAAATACGTGCTGCAAATATTTAGAGAAACCTGTACAGGAAATGATGGCGAATTTTACAAAAATAAAACTATAGAACGAGCAATAAAGCGAAAGGTACGAGAATAGTATGGGTATTCAGTATATAAATAAATATAAATATGTGTTTATTTATTTTGTATTTTGACTTTCGTTTTTGGATGTTTATTTTGTTTTCCTTTATTTGTCGTTGACTAATTCCTTATGGGATCTTTCATATGGATGAGTTGGCTACAGTCAAACTAGGCTTGTTTTCTCATTTTTTCGATTTTCGCCTGTTTTTTTTTTTTGTCTCATTCTAATTTCTGGGACGACATAATTTTGTAGTGACGTACGTCCAGAATAGTACGCTTGCAAATAAGTACTAACGCATAGCTTAAACAATTCTGACTTAACTGTCGAAAAACAAAGTACAAGTGTGTGCAAAGAAACTGAGGGGTATAACGAAAACAACATGCATGATCGATAGATCCACTGAAATTTGGTGAAGAAGAATTTTGCACCAACTTTGTTCAATGCCGTATGTGCTCTACTGTAGTTGTTCTTCGTGGTCGGCGTCTTGTGATTTTAGCTGCAAATATCACATACGTGTTGTGTCGCAGAACCCGATCCTGATTGGCGCAATCAAATGATCGACGCATCTGCACAAAGCCGCGTTTAGAGACGTGAGAAATTCGCGGGTTCACTGCCATATCGGCTAGTCTCCAAGAATATATGTGTGCTGAGGCAGACATGTGCTGTTCGTATTGCCTGCTCGCTGACACAGTGAAATGGGCCCGCATTTAGTTACACTGTTAATATTGGCTCCTCGACTTCAAGGTGGAATCAAATAAGTCAACGGCCAATTGTGATAATAGAACGAACTTACAGTTGCTGGAATTATGGCTTCTGCCTGAAAGAAAACGCGACATTTTCAGGTCTCTTCGCATTGAAAATAACTATGAATCAGTGCTGCATACATGGACGTAAGGCAATAAAACACAAAGCAGTGGCTATAACGATCGAGCGTAATACGCTCAGTGGGATGTACATAGTTAAGGCCAAGGTTGTTCATTCATTTCAATAAATTGAATATAACTCAAATATTTTTTAACCAAATGCTTTGAAAAAATTTGAGACTGTTTACAGCCATACAATACACAATTTCGCCAGAGTGTTTTTCACTTTTAAATAATGTGCCGTTTGCTAGCAAAAAATCATTTTACTTCATTTTAGCTTATTTTGACCACAAAATATTTTAAATTTCAGGGGTAAATACCTAAAAATCCGTTTGGTGTATTGCTACAGAAAAATTCAGATACAAACGATGATATATAAGTCTTAAAAATGTAAGAATGAATTTTGTATATGTGTCTTAATTTGCGTTAAACAATATTTTCGAAACCACTGTGAAACTAAAGAGTGAGACCTTAAGTTAACATATTTAAGGTGGACTTGAATTATTATTTTCACCAGTCAGCTGATACTTGCGAAAATAGACATTGTGATGCGACTGCTACGTGTGGTGAATATATTTCATTTTCATCGCTCCCGAATGTCAATGTCAAGAGATGGTGAAACATTGCGGAAATGGTTTGAGGCGACATATTCTTGAAATTATTGTACGTTGACATAACACATATAATTGTTAGAGACCTGGAAATTTCGCGGATTCATTTGAGATTACGATGAACTTCAAACTCTTGTACACGTATTTTAATTTTCTGATTGAATCACTTGTACAGAAACTCGGATTTGATGACTGAGAACCAACAGCTAACCTGCATGAAAACACTCAACTGACTCCCACTCTATACTCTGTCCACTCTAAGGTTACAGCAGAAATATCAATTGATAATTAAATAAATGAACGCAATTTAATTATATCGTGATTCCGTCACGTTGTGATTGTGTTGTAACACAGTTATGTTGTATTTTTCAATATTTCAAACGAAATTTAGGCTGTGCAAAAATGATATTGTCATTCTCTTGAATGAATTAGCTGCAACCTTAGAATGGATAGAGTATAGCTTTCCATATGTACAGCTGGCCGCTGACTGGAGCAGTAGCCAATGTACAAATAGCTGAAGACGGGGTGTATATAGGACTGTGGAGTCTAGCCAGCTGGTCATTGAGCCATTTATCCAGGTCTCTAATGGTTGTTTGAACTTTTCCTGGTACAACTTACAGACCATAGATATTTACTGGCGCAACAGAATATTTCTTACTGGCTCAGTCAAATGGGCAGTAAATTCATGACAGCCTGTAGCGGAAGCAAACCTTTTGACTTAAGTTGGAACTTATCTAGGAGTTATTTTTTCCCGCGACGAATAAATATCTCTATCAACGTTTAGGGCCTCAACAAAATACGTATTTTATAAGAACATTGAGAAACTCTCACTTCATAGTGAACGGCCTATCTTCAAAACAATGGCGCCGCTTTCGAAACTACAGTCGCTTTTGTGTGAAATAATATTACAGCTTGCCACTGCTACTAGGATCACAATACCATCAAGTTTGAATACTGAGGAACAGCAAACTTGGACAACGAGCAGTAACAGTACAGTGGTCGATCGTTTCCTCACATAGGCTTTAAAGATGAAGTGAACCGAGTATTTCCATACTTAAAAATAATGCAATAATCTCGATGGTTTCGAATTTCACACGATATTCATAAGGATACGAGCTTAGCTCACACCTGTTTGTAGCCCATGTGAAAAATAATAAGAAAAATGCACCGAACAATAATGGGGTAATTTTGAAAGCTTGCGTATCATTTACGACTATTACTTTACTTAAAAAAAAGGAATAAATAAATAACAGTGTAAAATGACTAAACTAATCACAAAGGATTACCACCTTGCTAGAGACGTATATTTAAGTTTAATAAAATACGAGCTGACACACGCAGAAACAGTACCTTATTAATATGAATAATTGATAAAATACTATTACCAAACTTACAGATGGTATATTAACCTAAACAGTTCGTAACTATTTCATATAATTCAGGCATAGGAGAAACATGTTAAAAACACAAAGCTACCGTAAAAGCACAGAATACGTAACAATATAGAAGTGAAATAGCCGGTAAGACGGTTAACTCAGTCACACACGCCAGCAAAATGGCTTCCCTGGCCAGCGACATGACAGATACGCCTACAGCCAATCAGCGTAATATAGCTGCCCTGATAGTTGGTAGCTACGCCAATTGGAAACCTGCCGTAACATGCAGAAAGCAAACAAGACAACAGGGGTTTGTATTAACAAACTCGGGCATTTAATAAGCGATGAAGTTCGCCCGTACCAAATAAGCCGCCATGTTATTTCACGTCTGTATTACTATATAGTCTTTGGTAAAATCACAACACGGGGTGTAATCATTTTCTGATCTGCCGCTAATTCTACAGCCGACAAGCTCTTCTTCATTCACAGATCCTCCTTGTCAACCCGATGTGGTGCAAAGTTTCTTTAATCTCAGAAGTTAATTACTATTTTCTAAATTGGATACAACAGTAAGTATTCGACTCAATTTACTAGCGTTGGTAATGAATATTGACATGTTATGCGAAAAACAAGCTCTTGTCAAAAATGATTTAAAGTTAATTGGAAAGAATAAACCCTCTTCCACCACTTCATAGTCGAAATGTAAATCGGAGTGGATGACTCAAGATGTATGTAGATGCTAGCTCTCTTTTATAATAATGGTGGCTTCCAGCGTGGGAGGGAGCTGGTAGATAAACAATTAGCATCTCCAGAAAGTTATTAAAACTTCAGAGAACACTGTTGAGGGAAACCCGTAGCCACTCCATCTATGTTTGAATGAAGAACATTTCTCTAGCTTAACGGATTTTTAATTAAATTCATCGCGGTAATTGAGGAAAGTGTCAGGTTACTGCAGACGTAAATTGTTCTAAACGTAAGAATTTTAAATTATGATTATTTTAAGTACGTGTTCTTCTTGCCTCATCGTTGTTTTCCAACGTTATTGTTGTAGGTATGACTACTTACATTTATATTAAAAACATCTGAAATGTGTTCTCGTGAAGCGGAAGCAAAGTCCAGCCCACAGTTATGCTTGCTAAAGTTCTGCTTGCCATTGATCGTTTTTCATCCTCCCGATTACAATAACGTCACGTTACGAAGGCGTTTTATCTAGCATATCTTAAGTGGCTTTGGACTGTTATTTCACACAGCTTCTATTATCTGAGAAACTCGATTTTTTTCTTCTCGTAAAATACATAATTAAAATAAAATTATACCGAGAATGATTACCAACAGGCGTTTTTCGCCGAGAAATTTCAAGACAAGGTGTGTTTTGAATTATAGTCCGGTTGTTCCCCTTACTTGTTCGGTAGAGACCGGAAATATTCGCGGGTTCACTGACCTGTCGGCCAGCCTTCAATGATATATGTGTATTCAAGCTGACAACAGATGTTCATTAGCTGCTCGCTGACATAGTTGAATGGGGCATGTTATGGTATATTTTTATTATTGGCTCAGAGACTCTCAGCGGATGTCAAGTAAGTCAAGGGCCAATTGTGAAAGTGACACAAGCTTATAGTTGCTGAAATTCTAGATTGTGCGTAAAAGAAAGCAGTAATTTTTCAGGTCTCTATTTATCGGTAGAGCTGGGAATTTTTGGTGAAAATAATTACGCAACATTTTGTATAAATGCATAACGCTCACATCTGCACCTCTGCTTCGTGGCCATTGGCAGAATGTATTTGTGCAGAGGCGTGGCTTATTTGACTGTGCCAGTGAGAATAACGTTACTACGACACTACACGTCTGTAATTTGCGGGTAGATCCCCAATACGTTGAGAATTTAAAACGGCCAATCACTGACCGTGAAGCACAGCTACAGATGTGCACGTCAGGCACTGAAACATGTAGCATAATTCTTTTCACCAAAAAATCACCAGCTCTATTGATTGGTTAAATTATGTCTTTGCGGTAATTGATTTTTGGTTAAAAAAATTATGATAAGCCATTGCCGAAATCAACGAAGCCTGAGTAGTTCGGTTGAAAATTACGTTATCACTCATACTCGGCAAAGAGCTTCAAAAATAGTTTTATTGTGCTTACGGAGTTGTATACCATTAGATTAGATTATTTTCGCCAAAAATCACTAGAAATAAAATTGTTAGAACCACTGATCTTTAGCGAAAATAATTTAACACCAATTCGTTCCAGTACACTGAAAAAAGAGTATAGTTGCAGGTACCACATTTTTGTTAAAATAGGGACAGCAAAATCTGTTTTGCAGAAGAAACAAATAGCCTTGTTGCTTTTACAAACCAGATGACAACTTCTAAAAAACAGATTGTTGAAGGAACTGTCCATAGTACTACCAACAACCAAACTGTTTTGTTGTCCCTATTTCAAGAAAAGTATGATACCTGCAAATATACTTTTTTTTTAGTGTGTCTAGCACACATACGTGCACATATGTAGCTCTGCTTCGTGGTTTCGCAGAATGTCTTTGTGCTGAGGCACCTTTTATTTGAATGGGCCAATCAGAACAAGGTAATTGCGTCATCACAACTCTGTGATCCAATACACTGAAGATTAAAAACATTCAACCAATGACCACGTAGCAGCAAATAATGGGTTCCCATTTCCCACACATCTTACACTGAATCCTTGAAACTATCAACATTTCCCGCTATAAATCAGTGTCGCTAAGAATCATATTTAACATGACGTTGCTATATTGCTTAATAACGAAGAATATTAATTTAGGCCGGTAATAAATGTCCGGCTGCTGGGATACAGATGTAGCGAGCTGCTGGTACTAATAAATCGACGTCCTGCGAGCACACTTCGGGCTGTGTGAGAGGCAGTGCTAGTGTTCCGCGGACGACTACAAATCACCTTGGCAAGTGAGAGCTCGCCACCGAACTGTCTCGCGGTAGCTCGGGGTAGGACGTCACCGGTTGTTGGAATAGCCAGCGTGCAGCATTTATCAACCGCATCATTTGTAACACGCCACAGAGGATATCCCTCGGTTGTCTAGAAGGCTTCGGTACCTGCAGGGTAATAAATACAGAGCGAGGAGTTTACCAGAGGGACAGACTTCCAGCCTGGAAGATCGTAGACATCCACTGTACCCTGAGAGATGTCATGAATAGAGACCGGAACAATTCGTAGGTTCACTGACGTGTAGGCTAGCCTCCAAATATATCTTTGTACTCACGCAGGTAACAGCTGCCCATTGGCTGCTCGCCGGAACAGTCATACCACACGATTTGACTTGTGTTTATGTGCTCCTTTATTATTTGCTCTGCGTTCTCCCGGAAGTGTCAAATAAGTCAAAGTACAATTACTAAAGATGGTGAAATTTCGCGAATTCAATTACCTACATGCTAGAATCAACAATCCTATGCATACTCAAGTCCCGACCATTTGTCCACTAGCTACCACTCAGTGGAACACCAGACAATTAACGAATAGACGGGGCACGAGTATGTATAGGACATTTGATTCTAACATGCAGGCCATTGAATTCGTGAAATTTCACCATCTCTACCAATTACGAAAGTGATACGTAGGGACCCCTGTTTTTCGCGAAAAGAATTTTGCCCCACTTTGTTTAAGTGCCTTACGTGCACATCTCCAGTTATGCTTCGTCATCAGAAATGGGATATTTTAACTCTCTCGTGTGTTGGGATTCTACCGGCAAATCACAGACGCGTGGTGTTGCAGGAACGTTATTGTAATTGGCTCAGTAAAATGAGATACGGCTCTTCGCATAGACACGCTGCCAATAACCATGAAGCAGAACTGCAGATGTGCACGTAAGGCACTGAAACAAACTGCGGCAAAATTCTTTTCGCGAAAAACAGGGCTACGTATCACGTACTCACTGATGTTTGAACTATAGCATTTGTTCAACAGATGACGCTAATTTTTCAGGTCCCAAGTCGTCAAATGAGACCATATAATGGAGCAGCAGGGTAGACTGAAATTCCCCGAGAAACCAATCAAAACAAACTGTAACGTTCGCCACGTTTCCAATGTGCGAAAAATGGGTAGTTATCTGGAACATGCGCGTTATTATTTGGAGACACACAGACAGATAATCTGTAATTCCATTTACCGAGAAGCTCTTTGTGATGTCATTTCGCACACAAAATACAAAACTAACACAACTAAAAAAAATCAACATTTTTTTAGTTATGTATGTAGTGAAATGTAGGACAGATTTCTTTGTCTAATGCAATTATAACACAATCAGGAAAACCATTTCAAAAATGCATTTAAAAGTTTTGCTTCTGGCATCTTTTACAAGTAACAGTAACGATTAACGACAAGACTAACATTGCTACTATTTTATATGCAGCATGAGGATAAACCCAATAAGTTATTTTTTCAGAGCAATACCCAACATATACTGTGTTTTGTTTATATTACACTGCAATCATACAAAAATTAGAACGTATGTATGTGTGACAGTTGCATTTATTTCAAAATGAAATATGTTGGTATTACATTGAGGGTGCGATTTACTGTGTGACGGCTTTCAGGATGAGCCAGTATCCGGCCGCCGATCTGTAAACAAACATGCATTGCTGCTTGAACGTACTTCAGTTACTTTTCTTTCAAGAACCTCTCCTCGGCCTGGGTCGTCTGATAAGCTCAAGCACACATCTGCAGCGAGTGTCTATAAGCGACGAGGATGGCGGGCCGGGGCGCCTCACACGAACGATCGCGGGGGCTGCCCGCAACACTGGAGCAAGCCTTCTAATTGGTCTTCCCGCAGTCGGTAATTAATTAATGCAGCGTGAAGGTGGTGTGGGAGGGGGCGGGAGTGCTTGTGCTTCGAGGGGGTCACCGTTAACAAACTTGCTAGCGAGTTCTTGGTCGGGAGCTCTCAGACAAGAGAAACGCCCGATATCTATCGCCGTGTACCTCTACCACCCCGTCATCTTCCTCAACTCTTTCAGAGGGCGAAGCGCATGAAATAACGATAAACACTCTTAAAAGAAAATAAAAACAATTATCAGCTATGAACGAATATTTCTCTGATGTGATCAGTGGCGATACATGACGTGCTATTGGGCAATGGGTGATAAGTACACTGTAAAAAAAAGGTAAACTTACTCGACATGTAATGGAAGCTAATTACCTCTACAAGTGAGGCAAAATTACTCAACACGTGTCAAGGAAAGTTACTCAACTGGTAATGTAATTTTTCATTACACATTGGCGCAAGCCCTCTAGGACAATTTGACATAATACGCGAGCGAATATTCCGAGTGGTTTGTGTGGCGAATACACTACCTTGCGGAAATTTCCACACATATTCGGAAATCAGATTTCCCTGTCAAGGTTGGGGAATATTACCATACATATGATGAGTAATATTACTAACTTTTTTTACAGTGTAGGGTGCTCTTAATTTCAGGGAAATATGTCTGAAAACAACTAGTTTAAATGATTACGAGCACTTCTGCAATCTTACTTTATTTTTAGATATAACGGTATATCGCGAAAATGGTGTGTCCTAAAATACCCCTGAAAACGCTTTAGTTTCTTACAATGTGTATGATTTGTTAATATACTTCTGTCACAACGTAGCAGTCTGCAGACCATTGACAGCAGTTACAATATCGGGATACTTATTAGCTCAGTCAAATAGGGCAACGGTTCCAAGTACAAGCTAAAGCCAGTAATCTTCTGGTAAGCTGAACGGGTGTTAAAATCTAGCAAATAGTCAAGTTTTCTGAGGCAAGGCACTAAGTCTTAGAGACCTGGAAATTTCGATAATTAATTTGAAAAGACGCAAGGTTTCAAACTCCTGTCCACGTTGATTACTTCGCAACTGAGCCACAGATAATGAATTTATTCCTTAAGGTCTGTGAACCAACAGCATATGGTACCTGCATGGATACTCTCACTAACTCCCAGGCTACCTTGTCACATGTACAACTGTCCACTCACTGGAGCAGCACACAATGTACAAGTCGCTGCTGAGGACATACTGTACATAGGGCTGTGATTCTAGCCGGCTAGTCGTTGAACCCGCGAAAGTTTCAGGTCTCCACTAATTCTCCAGTTAATACACCTTGGCCTCTGTAACACAACTGCCACGTGCTGAAAGACAATATTCGGATCACATATCGCTTGACTTCGAGTAGGCCTACCACCACGGATTTCCACTGGATGTGGTCATCCTCTGATCAGAAGAGGTACTTCCATTACGAGGATATAGCCTATTCGAAGTCAGGTTGAATGCCAATAGCGTATACTTAAGACCATGTATTTGCATAATACTCTTTTAAGACTACACTGTAAAACAGTTAGTTAATTTGCTACACGTGCGTATAGGAGCGCTAAGAAAGTAGGTATGGTAGAATTGATTCACTAACATACATGGTAGCTCTCCTTAACTTCTTTATAAAACAGTCAAATGTATACTAAAGTTACCAGACTTGTATTGTAACAACTGCAAAAGTTTGCATGTTTACAAGGCGAATGTATGGTAACTGTCCAATACTGTGTTAAATCAATTAACAAAAATTTCGTTAGTTAGTTACATTATTAGCCAAAATCGGAAAATGTCAGCCAAGGTGGTGAATACTAACTGCCTATCAGATTTTTGACGTTTTCTCTCGCTTAGGGCTTAACTGTCACTTCAGTGACTGGACGCCGGCTGTCTTGACAATAACTATTGCAAGCCAGTAATAACTACAGGAAAATTCCTGACGATAGCACTTGCTTGCTGCTTGTGTGATTAGAAGCCAATGGCCAGTGTGTGCCGGCCAATATAACTGAGAAATCTAGACTGCTGCGAGATAAGTACGTGCAATTTTCGTTCCTCTATTTGTAGCGAGAAAAAATGATAGGTTTTTTAAAAACTGTAAACCATACACCGTTTGAACAGCTTATAAAAACGCGCAGTTCTAATAATAAGGCATAATCATACCTCTATGAATTATGAATATTCTTAGTTGGTGATATAACAGTTGCTAAGGCATTGCAAGTCTTAAGATTCGCCTTTGTTTACGACAAGCTTGTTACAATAGACGTAAAACAGTTAAATTAATTTAGTGGCATACTAACAATGCAATATTTACCGTACAATTATTTACATAAACGTACATATTAAATCTTAATGGTTTATTTTTAGAATTTTCATTCTGTTACTATTATAACGAGCCATGATTTTCTGTCAGTTCACAATCCCATGTTTGATTATTACGAATATGCTGCCAAGTAAATTACACTTTCGTCCGACAACTGCAGAATAGTAATGCACAGACGATAAATACAGTCCCAGAAATATAACGTGGATGAGACATACGATATTAATGTCTCATACTACTTTTAAATGTTCTGGAAGAATTGTTAAGAAGAATGAATCACTAGCAAAATGTTTCATCTTGGTATTTTTCAAACTGTATTACAAACTGGCCATAAACACCGATATTGTTCTAGAAGTCAGCGCATGAAATAACAGTTAATTTGTTATGATACAACAGTAATCTTAAGCACTAAGTAACTATCCAGCTATAAGTTTGTTTTAAAAGAGGAAAATGATATCCTTCCAAAACATTAACTGTCTCGCTGAGTAACACACTTAGTAATTGTACATCCGAGAGATCAAAATTAAACTTAAATTCAAACTTTCATTATTCTTAAAACTAATTAAACTTCATCAATTTTCATTACTGCTGAAAAATACATAGCAAAATATTTGCCAGGTACATAACAGTTATTAGAACGGAAAACTTTAAATCATAAATATTATTAGTTATAATACCGGCATGTTTACTAATTGTGACGTTTTACGTAAACATGTCGCAAAAATAATGTTATTCTAGTATTATAAATTTTCGGCGTTTTACTTCACTGGTATTTATAATTTCATTATAATTGGTGCTAGAAAAAGTTTTTCTCCTCTCCGTTTTATATGACTGATACCATTGAATAGCGTGCGTTTTTATTTCTTATAATGTGAGCTACAAAATATTAACGTCGCAACGTATTTTCAGTAGGCTCAGTAAATACTAGTCCCATTATAGGGTATATAATTTTTTTAGGTGACGAAATGTAAAGGTCAGCTAATTTTGCACTTTTTACCCTAGTCGTTAAAGTTTCGCAGACCGCTCTTCTAATTAATGGCATTAGCATGTTTGTGCTGGGCGTTTAGAGCCGACGATAAGATTAAAGAGGCAATGTAAATGATGGGTCGTAACAAGACACGCCATTTCTGAGTCGTGTTTACAGATAGCGTCTACGAATTATTATTTCAGCAGGATAATGACTGCGCTTTTTGCCGACGATTGTAAATGATCTCGGCTGTGTATTAAAAAGAAGGACTGCAGTATTTGTTAAATCATATCGTACTCAGTTAAGGGTGTTCTCGTCGCCAAAATTCATTACTTTATATTATCGGCCATATGCGAAAATATTAAATAATCCGCAACAAATACCTTTAGTCTTTTTTTCAAATTGCCATAAATTAATGAAATTGGCATCGTCTTCATCTGATTGTTAATGTACAAATTAATTTCATTGTGTATATTTTAATATTTTAACGTATTGCATATAATACATAATGTCAGTGTAAATTATTCCATTCGAGTAAGTCACTTGGATTAGTTATTCCCATGTTCCCGTAACTTGCAAATTCTGGCTTTGACATGCTGATATAAAAAACTACGAGACCTTAAAAATTTGTACAAGTTGAAAATGTAGTCACGAGTAACGTCTATAAAACGAACACTAAGTCGTACAAATATACAATTATGTTTATTTTTCACGTGGACTCACTTGAGGGCCTCGCCTACAATGCGCTTAAAATGCGTTTCAGAGTGTTCGTAAATACGTTTCTTACAAGACTATTCCACATATGTCCATTGTGTCAACGTACAAAAAGTAAATACTCTTCAAACGATGACCGAAGGGTCTTTCTAAAGCATCATGTCGATTAGAAAAATGATTTCGGAGACCGTTAAAATATCTAAAAAACAACTTTTTTAAGATGATATATCTGGATAACTACTCACATGTTTCGCGTGAAACTACCGCAGAAGCATACAATGGACTTAGCTTAAAACTATCCAGCAATAAAAATATGGGGTCACCGCTCAAAACGTCAGTCAGGCGGGTGATCTACGATACCACTGCACGCCGTTTCAGAGTCTTGCGGTAGAGGCGATACCACGCCAGACAAGCCGGTCAACATCGCCCTTGGCGCCGTGCCTCACACAAACACACGGTCAGTAGGCGGGCGCCTTAATACCTCGCTCTTTAGTTTTGCAGTGATTTCGAAAATATTTTTAACGCAAATTAATGCATATATAAAAATTCATTGTTACAGTTTTAACAATTATATATCACCGTTTGTATCAGAATTTTTCTCTTGCAATACACCAAACAGGTTTTTAGAGTTTTACCCAAGAAATGACACATATTTTGCAGTTAAAATAAACCATAATGATGCAAAATAAATTTTTGCTAGCAAACTGTACATTATTTTAAAAATCGCTCTGGCATAATTGTGTATCGTATGACTGTACGCAGGCTCAAATTTTTTCAAACCATTTGGTTAAAAAGTATTCGAGTTATTTGCAATTTCTTGAAATAAATGAAAGATCATGATCTTAAGGCTGCCGCCTGGTGAAGGGTATGTTTGTGTGTGTGAGGCGGAAATCGATGAGGCGCTACGAGCGATGTCGGCCGGCGCATGTATTGTGATATCGCCTCTACGTACAAAGACGCAAACGCGCACGCAGCGTTCCCGCAGTAAAGTTTTTACTGTGTCACTGTACCAAAGTACAATGTACTTGTAGACCTCAATTTCTAACGCATCCAGTATATATATCTTGAGGAACAACCTTCTGAAAATGCCGATTTTAGCCAAGTTTATGGACTGTAAAATTAAGCTTCCAATGTGATCGGTGTCATAAAAGTATTTTTTTTTTTCCACAAATAGTCTGAAGTGTGGTTTATTTTCTTAGATGAGCTTTGTGGACGCACGTTAATTGGTCTCTAAGAAAAACAAGGAAACTCCTAACACGCTCCACGCTGTTCGAGCGCCAGTCTGGCAGCCGTCTTGACAACTAAAATTTTATAATTTTTAGGAATAAAACGTTTTTGGGTTTCATTGTTAATATTCTGGCAACTTTAAGTCTCAGGGTAAGACACTGTAATTTATTTAACGTTAGTATTGATGGCGTGACTGTTTTAGTTTATGTTGTAGAAACGTCCGAAGCAGAGTATTGATTAATCACTTTGGACAATTTCAGTAGAAGCAAAATTACTAGCATACAGATGCTTGTGACGTCATAAAGTCTTTCAGTACACGTTGTATTATGTAACGAAGTTAAAATTTCAGAAAAGTAGCATAATCAAGAATTATAATGAAACATACGTAAACCAAAAATTGCAACACTACTTTCCCCTTAAGGGCGCCGACTACTAGAATCGTGAAGAGGCGCGCAGACCTTTAACAATCCTGATTTCATTCGAAAACCATTCAACATGTTGTCACGCGGTTAGGCTACGATAAGCATTTAAGGATCTTAGTACATGTCTATAATTTTGCCATTAACTGTTATCGTTCCTAACAAGTATTTTTTTGAGTGTGAAAGTGACCGAATCGGGACTTTTGACGCTGATTTTTATGTAAGAGTAATCATTTTCACGATATTCTGAATATTATAGACCTGTAGAGCGACTCTTTCCCTTTCGTCGCGTAAGATAAAATAATAGTGTTGTCGCTGAAAGTCCCATAGTAAAAACGGTTCAGCGGGAAGCTTGCACGCTAGTTCAGCGCTTGGCTCGTTGAGGCGACGTGACATGTGATGCGCGCTTCAAGGTCGACCTTACTGCTCCGTCGCTTTTGAGCCTCTCACGTGCGGGTAGGCGGCGCCCTTAAGGGTGCATACACAGTCAGTTGTTATTGTTTTAATAGGTTTTATACCTGTACGAACTATGGCTTGTTTCAGCAGACATAGCCTAAGTGTGATTATTTTCACAGTAATGAAGAATTTTCAGCTTTCATGGCGTTTGTGTGTATAACGGGCATGTCAAGTCCAAATTGGCATAAAAGGGTTTTATACTAGAAAGGAAAACCAACTGACTTACCGAAATGAGGTAATTCGTCTTGAAGAACAATTCCATGGGTATGCCAAAATATGTACAAAATAGCATTGAAATATTTTCGTATTTTGAAAAAAAAAAAAAAACTGAATTTAAATAAAAAATTAGCATGTTTTCTGAATTAAAATAATATTCAATGCGGTTTTCGTGCTATGCATATCACCACGTAGCTCGTGATTAATTTCATTTCTGTAAGTAAATTGGTTTTACTTTCTGGTACAAAACCGTTTAATGACCATTTGTACTTTAAGAGTGCGTAGTAGATAAATAAATGCTGAATTCATTAATTGATTTATACGTTTATTTCGAAGCCAATATGGACAAAATTCTCAATGACAATCCTAGATAATGGTATTTGCCAACTTTATGACTAAATATTTATCCAGAATTACTAATTCGTTACGCGTGATCTCTTGCGCCGCAGTTAAATGCACGAGGTTCCGGCATCAGAGATTGTGCCTCAGAAGTTCGTAACACTGGAAACAATTTAGTTTAAAACGTTGGCTAAAACTGTTTTCTAGGTTTGCTATTGCTTAATTTTCGCAAATTGGCTTCAAGAAACCTACAGTTATAGATTAATGCTTTTATCGTTGAATTATGTACCACGCCCTCTTAACATTCCATTTTTCAAAAACTGCGAAAGCTAGAAAATTTTAATTACTGTAAAAGATAGTCACGACGCGTGTCTACAAAACTCGTACAAATATAGCAGTTATTAAAATAATTAAATTTCCGTGAACTCTTTGCTTAATAGTAATAAAAAACAGCGTTAGAGTAAAAGCGAAAGTCACTCCGAGCATTTATTTCTCCGTGTCTGTGCGCGATACGAGTAGGTTGTCATCCACCTCTGCTTCACGAAGCGGGTTTGAAGTTATCTGATCCAGCCAGGATACACAACACGTGCCATTATCGATGGAACACTGCGCGGATATGGTAATACGCAGATTTATTTACGGATATCCGCAACGATATTACAAATGCGGATATACACTGCGCCATAACGCGGGAAGCAAAAAAAAAAAATAACAATTTAAAATTTTCCGTATCGGCGGTACTGTTTCAAATGCAGTGCAGCTCGTCCTGGCATTTTCTCCACTGCGTAACAGAAAATACTACGTTAGGTAAGGCATACTCTTTGCTACTTTAGAATGATTATTAATAATTACTTCGTTCCTATCAGATCTGGTTTAACACAATGGGCAAGAGAATGCAATAATATTACACAGTAACTCATATGGAAAAATTATATCTAGGCCAGATCTGGCATCAGGGATAGAGAAATATATACACTAATTCATATCTGGCCCAGATCAGTCCCAGATCTGGCCAATATCAGATATAACCTTTTTCCATCTGGGAAGTTGCAAAAAAAATCTTCATTGCTTATATATAGCGCGAACAGTAGGAAACGAAGCAAACCTATATTTTAGCTTCGTAACTAGTATATGTTGACAAAATGACGTAACACAATACGTAATTCAGGGCAATTATACATTTTTTACTTAACTACAGATTATCTTGGGTTACGCAACAGCCTGGGTGACTCGCACATAGAAGGTCGTGGATTCGTTTCCGTCCGTCAGTCAGTTCCAGCTAGTGGTTTTAGATAAGAGGTTTCTGTTCAGTTGCACATAGCCTATACAGCATTCAAAACGTGAATGCCAAACTCTTTGTGGAACTCAATACATAAAAACTACTGTCACAATTATTTTTATGACTATACTTTAAACTTATGAAGCCCATGTTTTACTGATTAATTAGACGAAAATAAAATCAGCAGAGATTAAATAACCGATTTTATAATTTCTGCTTAAATAATATTGCAATCAAGATCTTCTCAAATCTATGTGACATATTTTTAAGAAACAATAAACAGATTTTTTAATTTTTTTGAATTTACATGTTAAATACATCTCACGGTAAGAAAATTGTTCTATCAGAATTTCCTGGATATATGCCAATATTTCATACAATTTTATTAGTATTGTAGGTTTCTAACTGATAATTAAAGATGATGATATATCATGAAATTTTTTTTTGCCAACGTACCTTTGAACGTACTGTAATTTTAAGTGACGTGTGATTGGGTGATTCACGTCTGACACAACGTAGCATCAAATATTACAACAGTGGAATTCTTATTGGCTCAGTCAAATAGGGTAGCTGCTTCTCGTATATGTGAAAGCCAGTAATCTTTTTAAACCCAACGACCAGTCAACTTTGCCAGCGATAAACCATCATTTGAGATTATGGTTTACCGCGGGAAAACTTGACTGTATTCTGGAATTCAACACACGTTAAGTATACCATACGTGGAACTGTTACCCTATTTGACTGAACCAATAAGACTCCCGATATTGTAATATCTGATGCCAGTTATTGGTGTGCAGATAGTTACGCTGTGTCACACGTACATCAGGCAATCACACATGCTGCAAGAAACTATAGCATTTTCAAGGGTATGTTGTCACAGTACATTATCGCGATAAACCATCATCTCTAAGCATCATCTCTAATAATAATATAACCAGTGTTTAGTATGATAACTGATCTGCACCACAGTTAAAGAGAATTGAAATGGAATACGTGTTTATTCGACAGTCGCATACTGATGTACATGGAGTGATAAACTGGGAAATTACACATTTCCGAATACGAGACATCACATGTCACAAAGGTGATGTTTGTTGTAGCATGTCAAGTCTGTTTTCGGCTTCACAAGTTTGTGGATATGGATCTCGTGTCTTATTGGCTACTTGAAGCTGTGAAGGATTCTCTATTGGTCGGAGGGCATCAGCCTAGACTTCAGTCCTATACACACACTGGCCACAGAGTAAATCATTCATCGACTTCTTACCGTGAAGCGAGTAGCACGTAATACTCCCACGAATTATTCTCTTATTTATTACTTCTTTGCAATATTCGTCAGGAAGTGTCAAAACAGCTATCATTCAATCGCAGAAGTTACTGTGAAGTTCGGTACATGTTCTTGACGTTCAACTTTGACCTAGATTATGGCCGTGAAATACTCGTACTTGTAGCTATTACTAAATGGACTACGGGTCTACGTTACAGTTTGTGCAAACAAACACAAGCAGCTTTTGAACAATGCAAACTACGGAAGTACATAGGCCTAATCTGTACATATATAACAGTTCCCTTAACTCCCACATCTAAAATTAGTCAGTTTTCTAAAATAGTTTTTGGCAAAATAATGATAACACGGGAAGAATTTGTGCTCGTAAATGTCATAGATTCGCTGTAAATATACTGACGATAGTTAGACGTTACGATTTGTAGCGGAAAAATTTGACTGTTGGCTGGGTTTCAACGTGCCATCAGCTTGTCAAAAGCTCGCTGGCTTTTCCCGGTAAGTGGAGCTGTTGCCCCATTTGACTGAGCCAATAGGAATCCAACTATTGTAATATTCGATGCCTGTTGTTGGTCTGCAGACAGCTACGAAGTGTCAGACATTTATCACCCAATCATACACGTGGCGAGAAACTACAGCGTTAAGGGTATGATGGCACAACAATTTTTCGCGATATATCATCATCTGTGATGATAGTACGCTCGGGTGAGGAATCAGACAACTACGTATTATCGTATTCATACCGGAAAATGCCGTCGGTTCGCAGGTTTTTATCGGTGATCTTCAGTTTTCTCTCCCCTTTGTTGCGACACTGCCGCGTGGTAACCTCACATCAGCCCACACCAATGTTATAAACGTTGCTATTAATGGGGTTTCCAACCCAGATCACCGCGTGTTTTGTAGAGCTTCAGTCGCTATAAGATTATTAAAAAAAATCTCAGCGTGCGTAAGTTATGCCTGCTCACGTCTGTGTGCTCATATCAGGTCTTCCGTTTATCTCTAAAGTTTATTTTTAAGTCTATTGATAATGACAAAAAAAAGTGTGTTTTTGTGGTTATTTTTTAACCCCCGACACAAAGAGGGTGTTATAAGTTTAACATGTGTATCTGTCTGTGACATCGTAACTCCTAAACGGATGAACTGATTTTAATTTAGTTTTTTTGTTTGAAATGTGACTTGATCGAGTGTTCTTATCTACGGTTCAAATAAATCTGTACAGCCGTTCGAAGATAATCAGCTCTTTTCTAGTTGTTGATTAGCAGAAATCTGCGAATTCTAGCAATAGGCAAGATATCGTACGGCGATCTCGGGTATCATTATGGATTTGAATGTGCCTCTAAAAAGTCAAAATTAATACGTACCTATTAACCGTTTAAATTTATTATAGTTGTATTATAAATAGTAGTAGTAGTGATATATCCAATGTCGTCTTGTTTGGAGATTTCCAAGTAAATAAGGTAAGAAAGAGAATACAACTAAAAATGATAAAGTAAGTATGAATTTTAAATACAGGTAATCTACCTAAGCAACAAAGGTAAATATCAAAACAAAATGAAATCGTTAGCGGTCTCGTGATGCGACGACGCTTGGATATGTTACTATTAATATTAATGTTACATGATCTTTGAAAGAACTGTGCAATGGGAGTGCATGACTGGATTCAGTTTCTTGGACGTACTCCATTGCAAATTGAATGACTGTCAAAGAAAACTAAACAAATAAAAGCAAAACCATAAAACAAGCAGAGTATGCTTTAGTCAGCAAGATACATACACAACATGAAATTCCAAAATGGAATCGGGTCAAATAAAACAAGTTTGTCAATAGGTACACATTATTTACGTATGAAAATCTCATCTCAGATTCTTGTAAAATATATGTGCATGTACAGTACACCCTTAGCTTTAAAATTATGTCATGAAATGACGGTTACACCAAGGCACGTCTCATAGAGGCTACTTGTCGGCGAGAAGCCAGCAGGCCAGTTTAGCGACTTGCGCCTAGAGGCTAGTATTAGGCGTGATGTGCGTGCTGTGTCGCCCTTACTGCTTTCACGCTACCAGGCCTCGAATGCGCCAAATGCGTCTATATAGAGGGTCACCTTAAGATCATGCCCACTTTTTATACTTTTTCAGTGATACTAATATTTTACGCCAAAACGAGAGCAGATATCAAAAATATGTTTGACAGTTTTGTTTAAAATCGTCTTCTCCATGTTGGCTGATTCTTTTGAAGGCAGTAAATACTAGGGTTTTTGCCAATTATGTAATCCACGAAAATACGTTTTAGTCAAAACCTTATAATCTCTTGTTTAAAAAAATAACTATCGCGGCGAAAAACATTTCGGACAAAACTGCCTAACAGATTTTTGATATCGGCTCTCGTTTAAACTTTTTTTTTTTAAACAAACTATCGCAAAAGCAGCACAACCAAGAAAGCATGGCCTTAAGCACTGATGAAAATTTTTTCAATAATTTATCATCTCACGTTTATCGTAAAGGTGGCTGGTTACTGCTTGAGACTCAAACAACCCCTGCCAGTTACGCTAAGCCACATACACTTTGGTCTACGGGTTGCATAGTCGCAGGCGCAAGCAGGTAAACGAAATCTTCAACCCTATAATGCACGTCGTCAGAAATTGTTTTCGTACGCCTACCTGCAGCTAATTAGCACTATTCGAACCTGTCCACTAAAGCTGAATCCTGCTCACTAATCACTAGACTCATAACCCTTACGCGCAGTACGTTCAACATACGCACACACAGTATTCTCGTTGTCTGTGACTAGCTGTTACGCGACTGTAAGGTGTGACCCTGTACTTTTATGATCCCAATAACCAAAATTATAGTTAGAACCGCTATTATTTAGCAAAAAAATTTTTTTCAACAATTTTGTTCAGCATCTTACGTACACATCTGCAGCTATGCTTTATGGTTGTTGGCGAGCATGAATTTGTCCAGAAACGTAGCTCATTTGACTGGGCTAGAATAATGTTACTGAGACACCACTCGTCTGTGATTCGCGGGTAGAATCCTTAGACGCTGAAAGTTAAAAACATCCAGTCATTGGCCACAAAGTCGAGCTTCAGATGTGCACATAAGATATTGAAACTAATTGGTGCAATTTATATTCGTCGAAAATCAGCGGCTCGAATCATGAACATATCTCAGCACAGGACCTCAATTTTTAAAAACGCAAAATCACGTAGAGAACATTAGCTAATGTTGGTAAACTGGCCGGCAGCAAATTTCGTGGGTACTATATTCCCTCTCTTAAAGTATAAAAGGTTTTCCTCGCCAAGAAGTAATTATGACTGCAGAGTTGGCAGCCGCGAAGTTAGGCCGTGCAGCCGCGCAAGGAATATACGAGCTGAAGATATGGACGAAGTTGTGTCGTTGAGAAGTTTGTGCGGGCACACGGAACTGTAGACTTTCCTTTAAATGTCCCCGCAGAAAACCACATCGCTCATCACTAACTACATTAAAATTAAGCTAAATGTTGTTTGCGTTATACATAGATAGGCACAGGGCCACAATTTTTCTATCGTCAAATGATTTTAACGCGTGATTAGTCAGGGCCACAATTTTTCCGCGAAAAGTATTTTGCCCCAGTGTCTTACATTCTCATCTGCAGTTCTGCTTCATAGTTGGTGACTGGATGTTTTATCTCTCACGTGGCTTAGTATTTCCCGCAAATAACATATGTGTGGTGTTACAGTAATGTTATTGGACTGGCGCAGATTGATGAGATACACTCTAAAAATAGTTTGTAAATTTGCGACACGTGCGTATAGGAGCGCTAAGAAAGTAGGTATGGTAGAATTGTGTCCCTGACATACATGGTAGCATTCATTAACTTTTTTTTATAAAACAGTCAAATGATTACTGAAGTTACCAGACTTATGTATTGTAACAAGTGTAAAAATGTATATTTACAAGTCGGAAGTATGGTAACTGTCCCATACTGCGTTTAGGTCAATTACTTCCTAAACATTTGAGGAATTATTTACACTAGAGACCTGAAAAATTCGCGTTTTCTTTTGGCCCCAAGATATAATTCCAGCAACTGTAAGCTCGTGCCACTTTCGCAATTGGCCCGTGACTTGTTTGACACTTCCTGGAAGTCTCTTAGCCAATAGTACATAAGCAACTAAATGTAGGTCCATATCACTGCGTCATCGTGCAGTCAGTGAGCAGATAATGTCTGCTTGAATACACATATGTTCTTGCAGGCTAGCCTACATGTCAGAGAATACGCGAATTTTTCCCGTCTCTAAATATGAGTCACTTCCTAAAAGCACGTTGCCAGTAACCGAGAATGAGAGATTTTGGTCATCGCCTAACAACGAGGTCTTTAGCTCTGGTGAGGGGTGACATTACGTGTGTATGGAGCAACGCCGGAATGAATGGGAGGGGGAAGCGGGAGATCCCCGAGAAAACCCGCCGACCAGCGGCATCGTCCGGCCCGATTCACACATGCAACCGACCCCGCCGGGAATCGAACCCGGATCGCCTTGGTGGGAGGCAAGAGGTCTGACCGCATGTAAAATAGTGAAAACAAGCTGGGAAAAATTATTTTCGCGAAAAATCCATTTTGACTAGTGATTAGAGATGTTGGAAGATGCCGAGAATCGTTTCTGCCGGCGTATTCTCCATATTAGTGCGACTTGTATGGTTGTATGCAGGTTATGTGACACTATTTAATTGTTAATTGGTAGAACCAGTGATTATTTGTGAAAATAATTCTGCACGAACTTTTTCCAATCCTTTGCTCGTACCTCAGCAGCTTTGATTCATTTCTATTGGAAGAATGTATTTGTATAAAGGCATCACTCATTTGACTGTGCGAATCAGAGCAAGGTTACTGGTACATCACATGCCTCTGATTTGCTGTCAGGATCCCGACTTACTGAGAGTTTAAAACTTACAATCACTGGCCATGAAGCAAACCTACAGATGTGCACATAGGACACTGACGCGAAATGTTGAAAAATTCTTTTCCTCGAAAATCACTGACTCTATCCATAGGTGAACTAGAGACGTTCAATCTTAGCGCTCCAGAATTAGGATTGTCCCAGTCAAAAAGGGACTCACAAGAAACGAAATAAGCCTATAGCTAGAGACATGCAAAATTCGCGTTATTTTCTGACAGCTGACTAGACTCCAAGTGACTATAGACTCGTTCGACGTCTCCCGCTGGCCGATATTGTCGTGACTTGCCGCGGAGAATGCTTACACGGTAGAGCGGCCAATCTCTGTAAAGACGTTACACACGTACATGCGAACACATAAATGTTCGTGGCCAATTGAATCGCAGCGTATGCTCTGTTATGTATAGGAAAGTGAAGTTTAGTCTGCTACCAAATTATAACGCGAATTTTGCATGTCTCTACCTATAGCATAAGTCAACATTCAACGTTTCACTCTATATATCACGCCAAGTATTTTCCTGTCTGTTACGTGAACTCCAGTAGTTTTTTGTTAGGAACTGTCCTAGAATCTTGGTCTGAAATTGTTTCCTATTTAACTCAGTCAATAAGATTGGCATAGTTACTAATCACTGGAGGCCGGAAAATTTCGCTGATTCAATGACCTGCACGTTAGAATCCATAGTACTATGCATACTCAAGCCCCGACCATTTGTCCACCAGCTGCTACTCAGTGGAACAGCAGACAATGAACGAATAGACAGGGCTTGAATATGCATAGGACAATGGATTCTAGCTACAGGTCACTGAATCAGCGAAATTTTCCAGCCCCTTCTACTCACTAGGGACATGAAAAATTCACGTTTTATTTTAAGCCCAAGCTAGATTTCAAATGTCTGTGTCACTTTCGCCATTACGCCTTTACTTACTTGACATCTCCATGAGAGAGCTGAGCCAATAATAAATATTCGACTAAATACAAACCCGATCATATGATATCACTGTGTCAGCGAACAGCCAATGAGAACAGACTGTCTGCTTGAGTACACATATATTATTGGAGGCTAACCTAGAGGTCAGTGAACCCGCGTATTATTCCAGTCTCTTATAATCACTAGAAACACGGAAATTTTGCGGGTTCATCGGCCTGCCGGATAGACTTCACAGTACTGTGTACACTCTGTCCTCATCGTTCATTGGTTGCTGCTCCAGTGAGTGGCCAGTTGTACATGTGACAAGGTAGCGCGGTAATCAGTGAGTGTCATTATCCAGGTCTGCGATTGGTTCACAGTCGTCAAGAAAGAGTTTCATTAACAAAGACCCAACCACGAAAATAATTAAATAGCACAGGAGTTCGAAATCTAACGTGTCCTCAAAGGAATTCGCGAAGTTTCCGGGACTCTACTAATTACTGGAAAAATTCTCGTTTTCTTTTGGGCACGATCTAGAATTGAAACCACTGTACATAAGTGTCATTGACTTATTTGACACTTCCCGGAGGGCTCTGGCCAAATAATAAAGAAGCAACGAAATGTAAACCCAATTATTAGAGATGGTGAAGTTTCGCGAATTCAATGACCTGCACGTTAGAATCAAATATCTTATGCATACCTTAGAACTTTTTCTATCACGTTAATTTGATCCTAAGCATACACAATTTAATTTTATTGCTTGATTCTTAAGTTCGTCAGTGAACATAGTTTGTGTAACCAATCAGAGTAAAGGTCGGTATTGCCACGATGCCATCTGTATTTATGTATACAACCGACATCTTGCTTTAGCGTCGGGATATTTTAGAAAGAGAAATGAAATTTGCCATGAAATTTAAGTTTTCAATTGTAAATATTAGAAGAACCTTGTTTACATGCCTCGCAATTGTTATTTCCTCGTTATTTTACTAAATGTTTGAACCTAAGCCCTCGGTGTAAACAATACAGCCAACATTTCAATATTTAAAGCTTTTTTTCTAACCTACCCTAATTTACTATGTTATGGTGGTGGCCCTGGGAAGGAGCGGGACTAAGTGCGTCTCAGGGGTGAGCCCCATACGCCTACAAGGGAGAAGTTTCATGCAGAGGAGGCATGCATCGCGGCAGAGAGGTATTGGGCAGTCATGACTGCGATTGTTGGCCATGTCTACCTCCCTGAGTGTACCTATAGCTAAGCCATAGTCTAAGAAGAGAGAGGGAAAAACCAGCATAGTACCGTATTGAAAGTCTGTTCCTAATAGTTGAACTTAAGCAGTAACCTCACTATTGTGTATGCTAATTTTTGCAACTCTACTGCTGACTTCTTAAGTCTGTTTCTCGCTGCTTAAGTTTTTAGTTGTATAAACCCCCTAGTGCACTGACGATAATTCACAAGTGTAGGGTAGGTCAGTCAGAATTTAAAGATTTAGGTGTTCTAAATATCACCGCAGGGACGTTTAGCTGTGTTCGAAAAATCACTTGACTGCATCTCGATCAACTCTTCAGGGTAGCGGCGTTTGGAGCGAATGAAATGTGAACAGAAGACATTTCCAAAACCACAATTAAGTGACTGAACGCACTGTTGTGAAAATATTGAAGAAACAGGCACGAAATTAATATTTTATTTGAATATATATTAACTAACGCGCAAATAGTTCTCTGTGAACGTCGCATATTTGTTTTATATACGGGTTTTTTGGTTCCCGCCATCTTATAACCATGGACAGCATTGAAGCAAGCCGTTTATAGAGTTGCTGGTGATCGACAAAACCTGATCGCGTGGTTGAGACAACCTATGCTACTCCAAGGAGATGAATTTTCATAGGCGCCTTTAAGGGGGAGTGTTAGAAAATTGTATTTTCAATTTTTGAGCAATAATAATTTTTGAAATTGTATTATCAAAATTTGCTTATCGACAAAGTATAGGATTTATGCTTGTTAAACTGCTTGACATAAATAAAATTTAATCTTTCATTTATTTGTCATGCAGAATAATTGCAAGAGAATTGTAGGTTAACTTTAAATAATTCTTTTGCAATGATTCAGCAAGACAAATTAATGAAAGATTACGTTATTATTTTAGTTAAGCAGTTTACCAAGAATATATCCTATGCTTTGTCGATGAGAAAATTTTGATAATAATATTTTAAAAAAAAATGTTTTGACTCGAAAACTGAAAGTACAATAAAATTGTCTAACCTTGAATTTTTGTATTTAGTGTCATAACATTTCTTCTTGCTAAATTCATGGAACTTACTTACTTGCAGAAGAATGCATATTGATAGAATTTAAGACACCATAAATCTTTATTTTCCTTTACTGTTGTTACAGATTGAATTTCAGTTAAGAAAGCAATATGAATTTTCTAACTGCTATTTGATCTGCAACAACTGTAACGACAAACAAAGATTTATGTCTATAATTTCCTTAATGTGTATTCTATTCTGTAGATAGGTTTAAGTTGCAAAAATGTACCCAGAAGAAAGTTATGATACAAAATACAACAATTCAATATGGTGCCTATCACTCACTCTTAAAAGTGTGTGGTAGATAAATAAACGCTGAAAACATCAATTGATTTCTACGTTTTTTTCGAAGCCAATACGAACAAAATCCTCAATGACAATGCTAGATAATGGTACTTGCCAACTTTATGAGTATTTATTTATTTAGAATTACTAATTCTTTACGCGTGATCTCTTGCGCTGCAGTTAAATGCACGAGGTTCCGGCGTCAGAGA
Organism: Medauroidea extradentata; assembly: GCA_003012365.1. NCBI lineage: Eukaryota > Metazoa > Arthropoda > Insecta > Phasmatodea > Phasmatidae > Medauroidea > Medauroidea extradentata. The sequence goes on along the minus strand of PNEQ01017269.1, from coordinate 26,138 downwards.
TTGTGCCTCAGAAGTTCGTAACACTGGAAACAATTTTATTTGAACCGTTGGCTAAAACTACTGTCTAAAATTGCTATTGTTTAATTTTTTTTCGCAAATGGGCTTCAAGAAACCTACAGTTATAGATTAATGTTCTTGGCGTTGAATTATATACCACGCCCTCTTGAGCGCTGGACGGGGTTCAGCGGCCAGAGAGCGACGCCTGAGCAAAGTACGACGCTCCGTGCAGCCCCAACATCTGGGCGAGTGTGGCGGTCTAGCGAGAACTACACGTGCACACGTCACAGGGAGCTGGCTGCTGCCTGGACCTGGCCTGTTGGAAGGGGGGAGGGGGCTCGCCTCGCTCCGGAGTCCGGGCACCCGGAGGCGGGATTGATCCGGGGCGCAGGCAGGCAAGGGTTGCCATGGCGAGGGAGCGCGGGGAGCTGTGACGTCATCGGCCGCACTCGACCCCCCCCCCCTCCGCATTTCTCTTACTCCTCGATCAAACAAGCTGATCCCCGGAGGGAAGCTGCGGGCAGGTGACCGGGGTCACCTCCCACCCCCTTGCCAGGCACGCCCCCGGGTGAAGGATGGCCTCGACGGGCTATATGCAGCCTGTCTGCCTCTGCCGCCGTCCCACGCACACGTCACCCATCCTAGCCACACCCCCTCGCGTTTCTGATCATCGTCTCTCTTCAAACCTCACCCACCACACCCCACCAACCACCCACAACAGCCGCTTACGAAAACCTTACCCGATCTGCTCGTTAGAGTTGAAATTGCTTAAAACCCTTCAAAACCCTGCTGCGAGTACAGTTCGCCTCCGTTAGAAATCTCTAAAATATTCAACTCGATCTCTTCGGGAAATTTTGGTCAACTTGACGGGAAATTGACACTGCTTATGATCGGCGCATATATTATATTACTGGTGTGTGCCGCAAGTTTGCTGGTGCGAACGGCAATGGAAGTTTCTCCTGTACGTTTGTAAATATTGCGTGCCGTGGATAGAGTAGCGATACGTACAGAGCCCACGAAGATCTTGCTTTCTTGCAGTTTTGTTACAGACAGAAAAATACACGGGTGCACTAGCCTGTAAGCAAGACCTCAAGAATACATTTGCCTTCAAGCAGACAACAGTTTAGCTGCTTGCTGACATTACGTGGTTGGACTTGCGTTATTATTGGTTCAACGCCCCTCCCGGAGGCGTCAAGAAAGTCGAGGACCACTTGTGAAAGTGATAACGAACTTAGAAGTTGTTCGAATTCTAGTTTGTGGCCTAGAGTGTGCCCTAAAGAAGGAGCGAATTTCTCAGCTCTCTGACTGATGGTCATTAGCACAGAGGACTCGATTTCGGGAGTCTGGCGTCGTGATTTCAATTATTCGTCTCGACCGTGTCGACCGTGCAAGAGTGCTACGCTGTTACACTGATCCAGCCTGTGCTTCGATGGTGATACAAGGATTGTCACACACGCCATTGCTGCCCATGCACCAACTAAGCATGGGATACACCAGAAGGAGATGCAGAAGACGTTACTGGCCGAGGAAGGTGTTCAAGACTATTCTAAGTTTGGATAAGGGTCTTATACGTGACCCTGGCATTTTCTTAAAATCTGCTTCAACTGACAGTTGCACGAGTATTTCATGGATATATTCCACGTCCAGTTGAAACTCAACAACATAATGTTTCACTGTCACTTCCATGATTGGGCGACAGCTGTTTGAACACGCATTTGTTGACTGCAAGCAAGTGTTAATATTTATTATTTATTTAATGTCTTTGTTTGTGGCGAAATTAAGGCTTATGCCTCCTCTTACTCTTAACGACGTTTTATACAATTAAAATCATACATGTGTGACAAACAAAAATAAAAGTATAACTACAAGAAACACTTAAATACAAAACTAATATAGCAGAAATGATTCATTAATTTAGACAGACACACTCAATTTTTTTAAACTGATTTTACATATGAATGAATACCGCAAGTATAAAAAAAAAACAAAGTTAAGTATTTGTAGTGAAACTATAAATACGCCAGTAGGTGTTTTAAAAAAATTAAATTTTGTGTATGTTAATAATGATATAATTCGTGGGATATCAAGAGCTACCTGCTTGTACGATCTGAAACTGATGTAACTTATATAGGACTGAGAGGTCTAAGATACTGCCAGATTATTTGACGAAATACTCGTGCTTCTAAATATAGACCTACTATATAACCAAGCAAATTTTCACTAACTCTGTTTCAATGCGTAACATTCGCATCTGCAGCTCTGTTTCGTGAAAAGTGATTTTGATGTTTTTAAGGCTCAGCGTCTTTAGGGTCCTAACCGCTAATCACAGACGTGTGGTGTCTGATTGGCACAGCTAAATGTGTGAAGCCTCTGCACGAAGATATGCTGCCAATAACCATCAAGCACAGCTGCAGATGTCCATGTAAGGCATTTAAACAATTTGGTACAAAATTCTTTTTCACTAAAAATCACCGGCACTATAATTTGAATGCACAAGTGCAGTGTGATACTTCCTACGTTATTTTTTTTGGGAGGAGGGCACATATTATCTGAAGTATTTTTGATAAAACTACAAATTAAACTTGCGTATCTACGGTAATAATTCAATATAAGGCACTGGCTAGAAATTTCACTAACGTTATGTAAAGGAAATGACGATAAGAAGTATTTATTTTACAGAAAATATAATAATGCATAATGTGCAAATTTTTTTATGCTTTCTTTTGTAGGCAATGCATTAGTTCGGAATACTGGTTCACACGAAGATCAATGTTTGTGTAGTTTAAAGCCGCAATGCACACATTTTCGTTCTGTAGGTGAAAACATTAACTATTCTCAAGTGTGTGTGTGTGTGGGGGGGGGGGAGGTTCCTTCCACCTTTTGCCCCACCGAGGATACGCCTTTGTATTGATAGTGTGATAGTGTTATTAAATTCACCATTTCGTGTAATTAAGAGATTTCGGCTTTTAAACATTACGTATTTAATTTCACACAGCTTTGATATTATTAAGTGTTATAAGTTTATGTTATTAACATTTTATATGGTTAAGATTAAATTAAAGATAGCTCGCATTATCTTCGCTAAATGCAAATTTTTGTAGGCTGTAACAAAATATATAGCGTTTTTGTTTGAATTTTACAGAGTCTTGAATCTCTAAAAATGTAAACTGTAAGGAAACGGAGAAGTGGAATAGCTTCAAGAGCTTATGAAACTGAATTTAAAGAGAATTGAAAAGTTTCAGTTGACTGGTAACTTTCATGGCGATGAGGTGCTAAAAAGTGAAAGAAGACAAACTAAAATTGCTTTCATCAATGAGGTCGATAAAAGAAAACGACGCCGCGCATAATCAGGGATACCACTTGATAAAAAGAGGATGTAACTGAAGGAGACGTAAAAGGAGGAAATATAAGAATAAGAAAAAAATTCGGTTATACTGGGAGAGTAAAATTCCTCTCCCAAATAAGCGGATTTGAGAGGATGAGAAATAAATCCCTCGGAGTTTTCTCAAAGAAATGGATATTTCTAGAAGCAGTATTCCAATACTAAAAAGTGTTTGGCCTTGGAAAAAAATTTGGTTTAAATTCAGTTGTTGGTCATTCTGACGACTGTTCTTGTCGTTAATTGTTAGGGAAAATTAGGCAATAGGCTATATATTACACTTTTATTTAATGTGTTTCAGGGATCTAGACGAATGTTTCCTTAGCGATTAATGCTAGATTGTGGTTTGCCATTTGTATTCAGGCTGAAGGTATGAAACGCAATTACTGTGCATTAAATTTAGTAAGACGAATTTTATTTCCTGTTCGGTGGACTGCGTGTCTTTTCCACTCTCCAACAAAAGCAGTATAACCCATGTTTAAGTGTAATAGCATGACAATGATTTGTGTAATGAGTACTCCGACATAATCTCCTCAAGTGGTTTAAATTCCCATTAGTCATTTGATATACTATGTTACATAGAATTTATAATTTTCTTTCTCCTTATGTACTGGCGAGATTTGGAGATAGTAACAAGAATGTTTCGCCAAGAAATTGTAACGTTGTTCTTTTATCATTCTGCCAATTTAAATCGTCCTTGAGCGAAACTCGGAGTTACTACCAAGGTTTTGTTAATGCCAATAAACTTTTTTATACACTCTTACCAACGTTTGGAGTTCAACTAAGTAGCTCCTTGTCCGCTATATATTTTTAAAAAAATCAATTTTTTGTCACAAAATTAGCCGACTATTCTGCGGGCTTTAACATAATTTGAGAAATGCATGGAGGAACGTCGACTTTGTACATAAATCAACCGTTTTACTTTATCCTCAGTTGCGTATGGTGACAGTGTTGCAATATAAGTTGTGTTTGTTCTTAACTGTACTTATTTGCCTCGTCGTGTGCACGCCAGCCACTCAGACGTAGTTATGCAGCGGAAGTCCAACTGTGTTAAATGGTTGGCTTGCACCTAACTCCTGAGTGGCCGCACTACGTTGTGTTAGACCCAACTGTATTATTGTTACTGGTTCCTGTTGAGTGCACCGAGACGGTACAGTACTGAGCAAACAACAGCTTACCTTGCAAATCGTCACCACGCACCACTGCTAATCCTCATACATATTGTTACATGCTGTGTCTCTGAGGGCCGGGTGGTTGGATGGAAGCTGTGTCGAAACACCTTATGGACTAGCCCATGATTCACAAACCGGACGGCTACGTGGTCGTAGTCACGCCGAGCTACGTCATAGACCTGTACCAACCTACGAGTCCGGTCCACGAGGCTCAAGTCATTTCCGCAGCAGGATTTAACGTCTATTGTTAGACCACTGTAATGCGGTGATTACCCGACTGTTTCACAGAGTATATATGCGCCGAATCGACACATTTGGGGAGAGTTCGCTATCGGTCGTGCTAGAGGAAGGTGTTATGCTTGTGGAGAGAGACTGGTGATGACATCTTAGTGACGTCAGAGTCTACTGTGAGACTACAGGCTCGTACCTTCGGAGAAGTATTGGGCGGAACAAGATGCCTGGTGCTGCGGGTCGACGGACAACAAGGAGGTGCACGACGGGAGTCGAACCGAAGACCTCAGGAGTGAAGACAGTGGTGCACTCGAGGTGTTGCACAGCACATGGTGAGCCATCACCACCGCGTAAAAGATCTGAGCTTTACGTCCACGCACTGGCGTTTGAACATCTGCGTCGCGCCTCAGGTCACGCTGGTAACCAAACACACGCCGGCAAACATTTACGAAGTCTTTCCAGTTAGATGACTAAACGAAACAAAGAACACAGGAGCCTACGAAAACGTGGGCGTCATTTTATTTATTTACTTTCGGGCACCAACCGCCAGGTGGCTTGTTGTGTACAGGCTCAGAAGAAAAATATGCACCAAGGGCGAAATTGGCATGATCGTCAAATGCCTCATCGCTCCTATTGGCTAGGTACTGGGTTGGTGTGCATTCATTATTTAGTGCTGAGTTTAGCTACACAACAAGGAATTATTTGAAAACTCGCCTCACCGTTGTATGTTAAGAGTGAAACTGCTGAAGTTTTTAATAAAATATATTTTCAATAAAACTATAATTTCAGTTAATTTTTTGTACATTAGGGTAACATAGAATAAAGGACATAATTTGGTCAAAATTTTAAATATGACATGATTTTTGATTGTGGGGTTGACGAAAGATAATTTTCAAAAATGACTCTTCGCCCATCCAACAAAACAAGTTAAAGGGAGAGTTCATTTATGCAGTACTTTAGTAATATTATATACCAAGGGGTGCCTGATTTTTGCGAAGAGATTTCTGCACTAGCCTGTTTCTAAGGTTTTATGTAAGTCGCAGACGTGTGGTGGAACGTAACCTTAGCATGATCAGCGCAGTCAAATGAGAGATTCCACAGCTCCAAGGAACGCTGCCGACGAGCACGAAGCAGAGGCATAGATGTGAACGTAATGCATTGAAAAAAACTGGAGCAAACCTCTTTTCGTTAAAAACAGATGCCTCTATTAATACTTAGGGACCTGAAAAATTCGCGTTTTGGGTACACGTTAAAATTCTAACAACTGTAGGTGAGTGTTACGTTCGTAACTGGCTCTTGACTCATTTGACACATCCTTCAAAGTTGTTACCCAATTATAAATAAGCAACTGAATGCAGACCCAACCATGCGACATCACTGTGTCGGCGAGAAACCTACGCACATCTGTTGTCTCATGGCCGGCTTAAGTAGAAGGCCGGAGTCTTGAATGTGGCAACGCTGCATTGGAGGCCTACTGCTCATTGGTAATCGTAGTCTGTGTAGACATGTACACGCCATTAAAGTTGCATCTAGACACATTACAGACACTAGGGTGACCAAGAAGTGACAAGCAGCAGGCCCCCGACGCAGTGTTGCCACATTCAAGATTCCGGCCGTTTACTAAAGACACCCATAGTTGTCTGCATCAGGACACATATATTCTTGGAGTCTAGCCTACATGTCAGTGAACGCTCGAGTTTTTCCAGTCTCTAATAATACCCTATCGTTGCCAAATGCACAAAAACTAATCGTGGGTAGTATTTGGTGAAAGTTAAGTCAATCCAATGTAACGACCGACGATTAGAGGATATGGTATACCACGAAAATGTTTTGTGCCAACATACCCTTGAAAACACTATAGTAAATTACAACACATATGATTGGATAATGTCACAGCCATCTTTAGTAGAAGGCCGCGGCCTTAGATCTGGCAAACCTGCACAGAAGGGTCATTTTAACACTTCTTTTAGCTCTTCAAAGGCAATGGCTGTACCTGATTCGTTATTCTACCCTACACACCGGCGAATCAGGGGGTGTCGCTGCCTTTAGCGAGACAAAAGAAGTGTTAAATTGACCCTTCCTACAGGGTTGCCAGGTATAAGGCCGCGGCTTTTACTAAATATGGCTATAATAATGTACACCTGACACAACGTAGCTGTCTGCAGACCAATAGCAGGCATCAAATATTACAATAATGGGATTCAAATAGGGAAACAGCCTCACGTACACGCGAATACCAATAATCTTCTGGTAAGCTGAACGTTCGTTGAAACTTAGTAAGCAGTCAAATTTTCCCGCAATCAACCATTATTAGAGCCAGTGATTTTTGGTGAAAAGAATTCTGCAACAATTTGTTTCAATGCCTTATGTGCACTTCTGTTTCTCTGCTTCATCGTCAGCGATTGGAAGTTTTTAACTTTTGGCGTCTCGGGATCCTACCAGCAAATTACAGACGTGTGGTGTCATTGTTCTGGTTGGTGAAGTCAAATGAACCACACCTCTGCCCTATTATATTCTGCCAATAACTACGAAGCAGCGTTGCAGATGTGCACGTAAGTCATTGAAACAAGTTGTTGCAGTATTTGTTTCACCAAAAATCACTGGCTCTAACCATTATCATTACCGATATTTAGAGATGACGGTTTATCGCTGGAAAACGTGGCAGTTTGCTGGGTTTCAACACATGTTCAGCTTACTAGGTTATAACTGGATTTCTGCTGTGCATAGAGTTGGTGCCCTATTTCACTGATATTGTAATATGTTATGCCTATTGTAAGTCTGCAGACAGCTACGTTGTGTCAGACGTATTATCCAATCATATGTGTTGTAATTAACTAAAATGTTTTCAAGGGTATGTTGGCACATAACATTTTCGCGGTGTAGCACAAATCTCTACCGATGATCTATCTTATGAAACTGATAATAACACAGTTTTTTTACCTTCCTGCCGGATGTAAAGGATGACAAAGGAACGGGAGTGGTAAAGGAGCTGCCCCCGGCGGTGCTGGGTTAGAGGGGGCGCCCGGATTGGTCGAATTTTTGCTCTAGTTTCGGTGACAGTACCAGGAATAAAAAAAACAGGGAGGGGGAACGCGAGGGCGCAAATTTGGTTCCTATCTCCGGGTGAAGTTCGGCCTGGATCCGCTACTTATTCCCAGCTCAGTTGAAGGTTGAAGTTGAAGTTGTGAAATGTCCACTCTTCTGTTAAACTTTTGTCTCTTCTTCATGCGTTGACGACGAAAACCCGTCGATTCTACTACGTTCCAGGGTCCAGGCGCTAGAAGTGACGGTCGACACGTTTCAGTCAGCAGTTCCGCCTGATGCTGATATCACAATAGCGCGACAGACGCGATGCGAAGGGTGCGATGTCACACTAAATATTCCCGTTATTTCGAGTTCGTCTGGCACGCAATAAATAGCAAAAAAATGTGTATTTAAGGCGGCCGCCTACCCCACGCTCCAAATGCGTTGCGGTGTGTTCCTATACAGGTTTTTTCTACGAAAATATTCCACGTGGGCCCCTTCTGCCAACGTACGAAAAGAAAATAAACTTTAAACAAGGTCGGAACCTCATTGTTAAGACGCCAAACTCATTATAAACACTGTTTCTAAGCCCTCCAACATGGCTGAAAACGGCCTTTTCAGACTTACGTACTTCAAAATATATCAACCGGATGTATGTGAAACTCAGATTGCGACCTGCACTGAACTTGGTTGCAGACTTTCCACCAATAAAATTATATGGTCACCGCTTAATGTCCCATAGTAAAAACTGTTCGACGGAAAGCTTGCACGTTAGTTCAGTGCTTGGCTCGTTGAGTTTACGCGGTATTTGATGCGCGCTTCAAGGTCGACCTTACTGCTCCGTCGCTTTTGAGCCTCTCACGCGCGGGTAGGAGGCGCCCTTAATAAATATAAACAGCTCCTTGCCACTACATATAAACCTCTTGTACGACAGCCACGGATTTTTCCGGTATTTAAATTGTTGCCCGTTAATTTGCAGTATAGCAAATTCCAAATGGCATTCTCAAATGAGAAAATAAAGCCACAGTTACACGTTTGCATATCTCTTGTGAAATAAGTAGTACCAGTTTACTGTCAAAACTTCGGAGCAAATGTTGTTTTACATCTTTGTCGCATCCGCAGCACGTATAAAATAGAAGTACTTTCCATACGGGATTCGCGTCGCGTCCGCCATTTTTTTTCGTGCTGATGTAACGGAAGTCTGGACGCTGTTTGGCTGACAACGCACTTGGCGTCGCGCCTGTCGCGCTATTGTGATTCAAGCCTGACCAGCTTGCGGACCGCGATGCCTACTTTAATGACAGCCGGCCGCCGCCGCGCGCACGACATATCGACCTGTGCGAGGTCGCTGGTCGATCTTGATCGATCTCTGGCCCACTCACGTGACACCCCGCACCTGCACCGTGGCCACGGCAGTTGCACTATCGGCCAGTGACGCCACACGTTTTTCAACGTCCTTTTCCATCACCACTTTTGAACAAAACTCACACATTACTCCTTGTAAACCACTAGAAACAAAATGTAACGCCCCCGAAACAACATCAATAGTAGGCATATTAATTAAACAGACCGACATCAAAAGAATGTCAGCTAACATTAATTAAATCTAGTTGTAGGAAAACACATTTCTGTACGTATATAAATTGGTTTCGATATTCACCATTTCAAAATCGTAATCGGTTTTCTTTTAATTTTTGCAGTTGTGTGTAGGTATAGTTTCAGAAAGTGCACGCTGTTACAAACATACTAAAAAAAAAAAAAAAAAAAAAAAAAAAACATTGTGCCTAAAGTCAGACATTATTTCAGTGATAAGGGTTGTTTTCGATTTTCGTTTGAAGGCTTGCTCTGAATAAATAACTTAAAATAGTTTGTTCATCGTTGCTGAGAATTTTATTAGTCATTTATATCTTCAAATAAATGCAAGACGACGTAAATAAATAATTTTGAGTAATATTGGTTTTATTGAAGTAACTTACATTGGATTTTTTTTTAACTTATAAGAAAATCTAAAATTATATATTAACTATTTTTCATAATACTATACCTATTTACCATAATATTGTTTAGAACTTATGTATGTTTAAAATTTGTGTTATACGCAAATAAAACCAATTTAAATTTAGTTACTTCGTAAAATAATAGTGTCATCTCTGAGTTTTGGGGACTGCGTGCCGGTTCAGTGACTGGAACAGAAAGGGTGAAGCATGATGCTGTCCGCATTTGTTGGACGCAAACGCAAAAGAAGCCAAGTTTTTTTTCACGGTGACATCAGGTCCCTCAGTCAAAACTCGTAGAAATGTCCTGTCTTGTGAACTTGTAGGCTACGAGTAGACAGTCTAGAGGAGATGAGACGTGTTGAGAGAAGCTCGGGATGATTCACAGAGCAGGCGGATGCTCGTAATGAGGAAACGTCTGTTATAGTGGCGGGCATGACGCACAGTTACACGTAACATGAGTTAAATTGTTGGCAGAACGAATCGTCGAGGTCAGCTCTTCATCCTTCGACGGATCTTAGAGGCTTGAGGAAGGGAAGAGGGTGGGCAGCATGCCCCGTGCGCCGGTGGTGCCGAAAATGGTTACTCGGGAATGAATGGGAAAAAAAAGGGGGGGGGGGCGGAAGTCACAATTTTTGCTCCGGACACAAGACTGAACAGCAGTACTGACGCGAAACGACGTGACAGCTCGTTTGATACGGGCGAACTTTGCCGCTTATTGGTTTCCAGAAGCTGTTGATACCAGCCCCGTGTCTGGCTCCTGCAAGTTACGGCAGGTTTACTATTGGTTTGGCTGTCGGTTAGCAGGGTAGCCGCCTTACGCTGATTGGCGGTAGGTATTTCCGCCATGTTGCTGGCCAGCGAAGCCATTTTGCTGGTGTGTGTGACTGCGTTTGCCGTGCTACCAGCTACTTCACTTCTGTATTCCTAGATATTCTGTGCCCCTGTGCCCCAGGCGAAGGGAAGCCTAGTTCGTCTCCCTGCCATCACATACACCCTATGCAGATGCCTTTCTTGCGCTATGATCGTTCAGTTCAAAAACGTTTAGCCAATCACAATTCATTTAACAGACGTCACTCATCGAACCATTAAAATCGTTTTGCTTTGCAGATGTTTAACCGAACAGGAATGTGTTCTGAAAGCCATTTAGCCATTAAAAACCTTTTATCTTCCAAAAATTACTTATAAAATTATTTTAACGATATGTTAAATAATACTCAAGTTTACACTAAATTAATTACGACATTTTTTTTCCATCCCGGCGGGAAATACAATTTTTTTATATATTATGAAAACGAAAGTTGTTTTTCGATTTTGCGAACTGCACAGTTTTAAACAGAACAATGCAATAACTTGGTTATAATTTATGAGTTTAGGCATCTCCAGTTTCAAGCCACATTGCATTGGTACAGCTACTGATTCTTTGTGTAACAAATTCAATGTGTTAAGAGCAGAGACGGGAACAACTTGCGGATTCACCGACCTGTAGCCTAGCTTCCAAGAATATTTGTGTGCTCAAGCAGACAACACCTGCTCATTGGCTGTGCTTTGACACAGTAATACCACGTGACTGGACTTGTATTTATCTGATTCTTTACTCTTTGTAGAGATGATGGTATATCGAGAATATGTCTTGTGCCAACATACCCTTGAAAACACAGTATGTGTCTGACACAACGTAGACGACTGCAGACCAACAACGGGCAACAAATATTACAATAGCGGGATTCTTATTGGCTGAGTGATATAGGCCACCAATTCTACGTACAACAGAAATACAGTAATAATATAACAAGTAAAGATTATGGTTAGGGACAGGGAAATTTCGCGAATTCAATGATCTGTAGGCTTTGTACTATGAATACTCAAGCCCCGACTATTTGTCCACTAGCTGCTACTCAGTGGAACAACAGATAATGAACGAATAGACGGGGCTTGAGTATGCATAGTATAATGGATTCTATCCTACAGGTCATTGAATTCACGAAATTTTCCAGTCCCTAGTTATGGTTTATCGCGGGAAAACTTGACTGTTTGTTCGGTTTCAAAATACGCTCAGTTTATGAAATAATGACTGGCTTTCGCTTGTGCGTAGAGCTGTTACCCTATTTGACTGAGCCAGTAAGAATCCCGCTATTGTAATATTTTGTGCCTGTTATTGGTAGAGCCACAATTTTATGGCGAAAAGTTTTTTGCAACATTTGGTTTCGATGCGTCATGTGTAGAGACATGAACTTTTCGCGAAAAGAATTTTGCCCCACTTTGTGCCAGTGCCTTATGTGCACGTCTGCAGTTCTGCTTCATAGATATTGGCAACGGGCCTTTGAACTGTGACGTTTCTCATTTGACTGTACCAATCACAATAAGGTTACTGTAACACCACACGTCTGTGATTTGCGTGTAAAACCCCACGACACACGAATGTCAAAACATCCAATCTCTGACCGTGAAGCAATCTGCAGACGTGCACACAAGTCACTGACACAAAGGGAGGCAAATTTCTTTTCGCGAAAAGTTCATGTCTCTAGTCATGTGCACACCTGCAGCTCTGCTACATCGTCTGTGATTGGATGATTTTACTCTCACTGGCATTGGCAAATTATAGACTTACAGACTCACAATAATCTTATTCTGATTGGTGCAGTAAAATGAGAAACGTGTCTGAACAAAGACACGCTGCCAATAACCTTGAAACAGAACTGCCGATGTGCACGTGAGTCACTGAAACAAAGTGGGGCAAAAATCTTTTCGCGACAAAATCGTGGCCCTAGTTATTGGTATGTAGACAGCTACGTTGTGTCAGACGTATATCACTCAATCATACATGTCGCCAGAAACCACAGTGTTTTCAAAGGTATGTTGGCACAGACCATATTCTCGATATACCATAATCTCTTCTAATAAGCTGAACATGTGTTGAAACCCAGTAAACAGTCAAGTTTTCCCGCGATGAACCGTCATATCTAACTACTTGAATAGCGTCCTCAATGAGGTTTCAAATAAGTCAAAGTCCAATTGGTAGTGATCCTTGTTTTTCGCGAAAAGAATTTTACCCCATTATGTCTTTACGTGCACATCTGCAGTTCTGCTTCGCAGTCAGTGATTGGATATTTTCTGTCATAAGCCTTGGAATTCTACCGGCAAACCGCTGACGTGAGGTGTTGCAGGGATATTATTATAATGTACTCAGTAGAATGAGATACGGCTCTTCATATAGACTCGCTGCCAATAACCATGAAGCAGTATTGCAGATGTGCACGCAAGACATTGAACGAGCTGCTACAAAAACCTTTTCATCATTTTAAAAACAGTTAGGGATAAAGCGAGCACGAAGATTAACCTTTGAAAAATATAACTAGCCGTTACTGCGTGTAATTCTACATTACCTCTAATTGCCTTACTGCTTGTATGGTTGGCAGCGAAATTACGCAATATAGTTCCGTGTGTTTTCCTATTTAAATACAACTATACTGACACAAAATCAATCGAAATCGACATGACTGTATTCTACAAAAGTAATAAACTTGTTAAATAAAACTGTGTAGATTCCTACTGACTGCACAATTTATTTTACACGCGCAAACATCAAGTGACATGTCCAGAGAGGTTAGAGATTTCCCGTCTTTAGTCGTTAGCTGAAAATAGAACTTTAGGGCAGGGATTTTTTTTAGTGTTCACTTTATTCCGAACTGCCTATAACTGTTTTCACTGCTGCCGAGTAGCCGCGTGTTAGGTAATGAAGCTCACGACAAAAAGTCAGAGCATGCTAGAGTGTAGTGGATGTTACATTATTCCCCCACCAGAGACCGACATTGTCCCTAAATGCGGCATCTCTGTAGCTTGGCCGGGCTCCGAGGAGGATTCGAGGCTGTGGCGGGATACGAGAAGGTGGTAAGGGAGTGGCGGGAAGGGTTGTAAAGGTAGCGTAGGAGCTACGCTCGTGTCCCTGGGGAGTTGGAGCCGAAAGCTCCAGGATTTTACCGCGGAGAAGCCAGCGACGGTGTGGGGAAAAAAAAGTCCTCGTCTTGCAGGGTATCTTCGCTTGTCGGTAGTCGACTGTCCTGATGCAAACATGCACCCGTAAATAAATTATGTTAAACGTCTTTGAGGATAATAAAAGTTATCCACACGAATGCAGTAGTAGCGCTTAATGGGGATTGATCTCCGTCAGATTGGTTTTACGGGTTTTCTTATAAATCAGGGAATAGACACATTGTTTTTACTTTTTTCACGCGGACAAGGCATCGTTTATCGTTTCATTCACTTTTTCGAATCCATATTGCATTGTTTCTGTTAATTTTGTGGCCTCTGTAGTCGCTCCCGTAAATAAAGCAATTTTTCCTTTTCAGCGGTTTCCCGTTGCAAAATAATGAATATACTATAGTTCCAGCAATTACAGAAAATCGATTAAGTTTGTATCTATGCCCTGTCGTGACAAAAATTTTGATACATTGAATGGAACAGAAGTTATCGAGAAGAAACAGATAAATCCAAGGTGGTAGGGATCAATACCCCTTAAGAGGCCTCTCTAGTTAGGCTGCGTTTTGTGTGTGTGTATGTGTGTGTGGGATGGCAGGAGCAATAAGAGTGCCGTTCGCCGACGTATGTAATGCATAGAGCCGTGAACTTTTCGCGAAAAGAATTTTGCAACAGTTGGTTCCAGTGCCTTATGTGCACGTCTACAGTTATGATTCGTAGACAGTGATTGGATGTTTTAACTATCACGTGCCTTGAGGTTCTACCAGCAAATAACATACATGTGTTGTCGTAGTAACCTCACTGTGGTTGGCAAAGTCGAATGAGAGACGTCACTTCACAAAGACACGCTGCTAATAACTATTAATCAGAGCTGCAGATGTGTACGTAAGTCACTGAAACATACTAGGGGCAAAATTCTTTTCACGAAATGTTCATGTCCATAGTAATGAACTATCGCCTCTCCGCGCAAGCCACTCAGCTGGCGTGCAGTGCTTCACTATTATCCTTTTTCTTATGGGACTTTAAGGTTGTTCAAGTGGGGAAAAAACATATTTTTATATTTGTATGAAATAGTGTTAGTTTTGTACACATTACTTGAGAGTACACATACTTCTAACGGAAAAAAATTTAGCTCGTCTAGTTTTCCCGTAATGGCACTTCAAAGTCAAATTTTGCATATTTTTACTTCATACAAAACTTGAAAACCAGTTAACATAATGAAATGGAAAAAATCACATCAAAACTACGTGTTACTGTCTATGACTTGTAGTATATAAGAACCGTTACAAAAAAAGGTTTGTGCAAAATAAAAAATTTCAAAATTTAAAATTTTTCTGGTACTTTTAGGAATTTATTTTAAACACAAAAGTATTTTATAATGGGTTTGTATATGCTTCAAGCCGTAGACGGTGACGTGCAGTTTTGATGTGATTTTTTCCATTTCATTATATTCACTGGTTTTGAAGTTTTGTATGAAGTAAAAATACGCAAATTTTGACTTTTAAGTGACATTACGGGAAAACTGGCTGAGCTAATTTTTTTTCGTTAGAGGTTAATGTACTCTTAACTAATGTCTACAAAACTAACACTATTTTATACAAATACAAAATTATGAATTTTTCCCTACTTGAACGCCCTTAAGCGGTGACCACATCATTTTATTTGTTGGCAGCATAGTTCAAAGTCTAACGCTTGTTTCTATAGTTGTGTTTTTCTAATCCGGTTGTAATTTTTCCAGATACGGCAGTCTGAACGAGCCATTTTTGGCCATTTAGAGTGTCCCGGAAATGAAGTTTCTAATAAACGTGCCGACTTCTTAAAACTATAGCGACATAGATTTGAAGTGCGTGTTATTTTCGTAGATAAACAAATATAATGTGCGGGAAATAGTTTCGTCAGTTAAATAATAGCCGCAACTCGCTGCAATGCATTTGAAGTGTAGGTAGGGAGGCCTCTTAAGGGCACCGCCTACCTGCACGTTATAGACTCAGAACCGACGGAGCTATAAGGGCGTCCTTGAAGTGCGCATTAAGTGTTGCATCGCCTAACGAACCAAGCACTAAACTAAACTAGCGTGCAGGGTCCATTTTTACCATTAGACTTTGAGCGGTAACCGTACACTTTTATTAATATAAAAATTTTGTACCACAGTTCAGTATACGTTTCTGAGTTTCTCATACATCCGGTTAGTGCATTTTGAAGTGCAGAGTTCTAAATCGGCGGTTTTTTTTCAGCTATGTTGGAGTGCTTCGACACGATTTTTTTTAAATAAGCACGGTATCTCTACAATGACATTCCGTTCTTATTTGAAGTGTGTTTTATGTTCGGCAGATGGGGAATATATTTTATTAAAAAAAAAAAAACATATTCAGGAATATACTGCAACGCATTTGAAACGCGAGGCAGGTAGCGCCCTTTAAGAGTACGTGGTAGATAAATAAACGCTGAAGACAAAAATTAATTTTTACGCTTTTTTCAAAGCCAATTTGGATGAAATACTCAACTGCAATCCTAGATATTGGAATTTGCACATTTTATGAGTAAATATCTGTCCAGAATTACTAATTCGTTACGTGCGATCTTTTGCGATGCTCTTAAATGCACAAAGTGCCGGCGTCAGAGATTCTGCTTCAGAAGTTCGTAACACGGGAAACAATTTTGTTTAAAACAGAAACCTACAGTTATAGATTAATGCTTTTTGAGTTGAATTATGTACCACGCCCTCTTAAGAGAAACATTCACAGAAATATTGAGAGTTGTAAATTTTTTGTTATAATTTTTTGTTTCCGATTAATTGTAGTACATTTGTTGTAGAGTATAAAACATATGGCAGTTTAAATAAAACATTATAACAAGTTTTCATTATTTGGCTCGAGTGTTAGAGAAAAAAAATGTCCTAAATGTTGTTACCGCAATCTAACCAGCTGAATTAATGTAATGATTCCATTAGTGGTTGGAGAGCAGAAAAATTCGCGGGTTCATCGACATGTAGGCGAGCCTTCAAGTTTGTGTCTATTTGAGCATATAACAGCTACTCACCGGTTGCTCGCTAACGTAGAGCTACCATATGATTGGTCCTGCATTCAGTTGCTTCTTTATTATTGGTTCAGTGCTCTTCAGGAGGAGTCAAGTAAGTATGTTGCCATTTGCGAATGTGATAGAAACTTGCAGATCTTTGAGTTCTAGCTTGGTTCAAAAGAAAACGCAAATCTTTCTGGTCATTATTATTGGTATATTTAAACTTTCCTTTTGCCGTATCCTGGTGAAATATATAAAAATTATTCTGAAACAAAAGTTGTAACAATAATTAAATTTATCCAAGATAACGGCTGATGGTCCACGTTAAAGTTGCTAGTCAGAAAAAGTACTATTGCATACTTACACATTGTCCACGTTGTAGACATAACTTCCGACGGTATTGTATCCCAATTAAATACTTCCTACAGGTTTTACACAATGACTAGGGCCACGATTTTGTGATGAAAATATTTTTGCACCACATTATTTAAATGCCTTATGTGTAAACCTGCAGCTCTGCTTCACATTCAATGATTGGATGTTTTTATTTTCATTTGTCTTGGGTTTCTGCTGGCAAATCACAGGCGTAAGGTGTCACAATACCCTCATTATGATTGGTGCAGTCATATAGGAGGCGTGCCTGAACAAAGACACGCTGCAAGTAACCATGAAGCACAGTTGCCTAATTGAACATACAGGATTGAAACAAAATGTTGCAAAAATTTTCTCGCTACAAGATTGTGGCTCTCAATGACACATCAAAGTCAAAATTTTACTGACGTTGTAATATCGTAAGAGCAACAAATGCAGATGTAGTGCAACACAAATCTTAAATGTCACTTGTGGAAACGTTACTAATCAATATGTAAAAAATACCGGTATTTAGTGCATGAGATAAGTACCTCTTGGAATACATACAAACACACATCTACACCTACACACATATACACACATACACAGGAAGAGACGTTAGTATATGCTAATCCTGTGGGAATGGAATTATGTGGGTAAATACCTTGTATATGTATATGTGCAACATTGGGCCTAACGTGATTCATGAGGAAGGCAGCCAGCCTCAAAAGTGAATTTGGAAATGTATAAATGCAGGACAAATTGGCAAGCAAATTTCATTAAGGAACGCAATTTCGTATACAGGGAAATTGGTGCAAAGACAAGTAACAACAGAAAATGATGTTACACATAGTAGATCCTTGCGTACAACGAAACAGGGCTTGATTACCGCATATTGCCTAGAACCGCTTGATCATCCGCTACAGGAAATTAACATGACATGTATGAAATAGACGTGCAAGAATGAGTATAAAAATGTTACGGTGGGAGATAAGTTTTAACATCGACCGTTTCTGCAGTTATCACAAGGTCACTGCCTGAGTTTGCCGTTCTACCAGCTGTTTCACTTCTGCATTTCTGTATATTCTGTGGCAAAGCTGCCGATGTGCACGTAAGGCATTGAAACCAAACGGCGCAAATTTTTTTTGCGAAAACGTATATCTCTGTCAGTAATATTATGAATATTTCACACTTGAACGGGTGTCGTAAAAGCAGCGAAAGTGTTTTAAGGGCGCCGCCTACCCACGCGTGAGAGGCACAAAAGCGACGGAGCTGTAAGGTCGACCTTGAAACGCGCATCAAATGCCGCGTCGCCTCAACGAGCCAAGCGCTGAACTAGCGTGCCAGGTTCCTGCCGAACGGTTTTAACTACGGGACACTAAGCAGTAACCATACTATTTTTTGGTGGAAAGTATATAGCATAGTTCAGTGCACATCGCAATCTGAGTTTCACATACATCCGGTTAGTACATTTTGAAGTACGAAAGTCTGAAAATGCCGTTTTTAGCCATATTGGGGGGCTTAGAAACAGTGTGTTTAATGAGCGTGGCGTCTTAACAATGAGGTTCCGACCTTGTCTGAAGTTTGTTTTCTTTTCGTACGTTGGTACAATGGGCACACGTGGAATATTTTCGTAGAAAAAACCTGTTTACGAACACACTGCAACGCATTTGAAGCGTGGGGTAAGCGGCCGTCTTAAGACACAGTGAGGGGTTGGAGGCGGTTATGTAGGAGGGGGAGGGGATAAGCGTTGACGCGTGCAGACGAGATGCGTCACGCACTCCCCGGAGAACTCTGAGGCTGTCGCGTCTTCGGCTGCAGCTTCCCAACCCGCCTCCACTGCCACTTTTATCAGCACACTGATGCTCGCCGCTAATGCGCGGGGTTGCTCGCTTGCAGGGGCAGGAAGAGGGCGGCGGAGGGAGTGTGGTGTGGCACCACTTGTCCGCCTGAAAGGAGAGGAAATCGATGTACACCCCCCACTCCCCTCCCCCAGCATCTCTACCGTGCTATTGTGGGCGCTCTGCAGCTGACAGTCGGCGTATATTGTGTGGTAGCACGGGATCTGCAACACCACCGTCATATCTAGCATCTCACGGGCGCCTTCTCTCGCAACGAGGCAGTCTGTATCCATATGTATATTCGCGCCCTCCAAGTGTACATGCTGTAACCGACCGTCGGTCACTCGATACGTTTTTGCTCCCAAAAATTAAGGGCGTTCACGTGGCGAAAAAGCATATTTTTATATTTGCACGACCTGTTGTTATTTATATAGACTTGACATGTGACTACATTCTCCACTTAAAAAAAAAAAAAATGTAGCTATCGTAGTTTTTCCATAGCGGCATGTCAAAGTCAAGATTTACAGGTAACGGGGACATACAAATAACAAAAACCAACTGACTTACAGGTCACGCGATCTAGGAAAGGTCCTGGCGACGCACAGAGGAGAAGTTTCCCCCTCCTTCTACCCCTAACCAGCGCGCGTGTGGGCAGCTGCTGATTGGCTGTAGCTGCTCATCCCATACTCAGCGCTCCGTCATTTCCCCTCTTACTGGCTGGGAGGGGAAATGTGGTGTGTGTAACTGCGCAGTAGATACCATTTTACGTCCACTTCGCCCTCCCTCAAAACCTTTCCTAGGCTGCGCGACTTATACTAGAATGAAATAATTTATACTGAAATTAGATATAATGGGCCACATGCTAAAATATATATAATAGCCTGCCACAATGAAATTTTCTTGTATTTAAAAATAATTATGGAAGTAATGACATTTTCCTTTACTTATGGCAATTTCTAAAAAATAAAAAAGGGGTTCGTTTTTTTTCTTAAAGCCTTTAGCATATGGCCCACGACATTTTATTTCAGTGTAAATATTTTCATTCAAGTTCGTCAGTTGGTTTTTGTTGGTTGTATGTTCCCGTAACTTGCAAATCTGTCTGTTATCATACCGCTATGGGAAGACTATGAGAGCTAAAAATGTTTCGCTAGTGGACGTGTTTTGCGCGTTCGAGGCTTAGAAAGAAGTGCGTGAGTGGCAAGGACGACACAACACACGCATCACTAGGGACGGGAATTCTTGGTGAACATATTTTTGCCCCACTTTGTTTCAGTGTCTTATGTGCGCACCTGTAGCTCAAGTTCATGGCTATTGACAGAGTGCTTTTGTGCAGAGTTGTTATTCATTTGACTGTGCCAATCAGTACACGGATAACTACCACACATCACGTCTGTGATGTGCGGGTTTAACCTCCAGACGCTGGGTGTTACGGCATCCAATCACTGACCACAGAGGAGGGCCGCGGTGGCCGAGAGGTCAGACATCTCGCCTCCCACCAAGGCGATCCGGGTTCGATTCCCGGTGTGGTCGGTGACAGGATTTCCGCATGTGGGAATCGTGCCGGACGATGTCACTGGCCAGCGGGTTTTCTCGGGGATCTCCCGTTTCCCCCGCCCATTCATTCCGGCGCTGCTCCATACTCACTTAATATTACCCCTCACCCGCGCTAAAGACCTCGATGTTAAGTGCTGACCAAAATCTCTGACATCTCACTGACCACAGAGCCGAGATGCAGGTGCGCACGTGAGACACTGCAACAAAGTGATGCTAAAATGTTTTCACGAAAATACCTGTCTCTATGCATCACGTCTCTCCCTAACCTCTAGGCAGAAGTTACTGAACTTGCAGTCTTCTCGCCGACAACTCGACACTAAGACATTAAATGGCGACCCTGACATTGTATGAAGCAATATTAAAAATAAAGGTGAACTGTACACATCTATACCTTTTAAAATATTGTGTGTCAGATCTTTAAACCTAAAAAGGACTGTAAAAACATACACTTTCACATTTTCAGCCACTAGAAAATATGCTTCATTGAGTAGTGAGGAACCTGAAATTGGTATAGACACGAGTGTTATTTCTCGGCAGACTTCACTGATGGTCTAGTAACGACCGAAGCTCTGCACATTACTCGGTTGTATGGACAGGCGGCCATCTTAAGGATGTACAAGTGGCGAAAAATTACAATTTTATATTTGTATGATATAATGTTTGTTTTATAGACGTTACTTCGTAGCACATTTTCCTACTACAAAATTAAATTAGCGTAGCCAGTTTTTTCCATAATGCCAATTAAAAGTCAAAATATGCACATTTTTACTTCACACAAAACTTGAGAAGGAATAGACATTATGAAAGGAAATAATTTACATAGTTACTACATGTTCCGAGCTACTGCTTGAAGTATGTAAAAACCATTTACAAAAACTTTTTGCATTAAAAATATGTTCTATAGTTTGCAAATTTGTTGTTAGTTTTTAGCAATTTTTTTTAAATACAAAAACATTTTGCAATTAGTTTTTATGTGCTTCAAGCCGTAGGCCGTGACATATAATTTTGATATGATTTTTTTTACATTTAATTATGTTTAATTGTTTTCAAGTTTTGTATAAAGTAAAAGTATGCAAATTTTTAATTTGAAATGACACTATGGGTAAACTGGCGGAGCTAATTTTTCTTTTCCCGCGAGAGGAAAATGAACTCTTAAGTAATGTCTACCAAACTAACCCTATTTTATATAAATATAAAATTATTATTTTCCCCTCTTGAACGCCCTTAACTAACCAGCAATCTGGTTTCCTGCCTTGGATCACGTGTGTGGGGCACATGAGATTATGAGGCATGTATTTTATATTTGTAAACCTCACATAAATTCATGGGTTGACATAATTAAAATTCACGGCATTAAAAATCGGAGCTAGACGTCACAGGCCGCTATCCTAACTTAATTAGATTTCCGCCGGAGGAAGCGAATATAGGTTCTAAGATGCTGACATCACTTTTTTTTTTACTTTAGCTTGCCACCATAATAATTAAAAGAGTTTAAAAGTAAAAAAAAAAAAAAGTTTTTCGACGATTTTCAAACGGGTAATATAAATAACATTAAATTGTGTTACATGATAATTACACGTTGTAAATAGTTGAAGTATGCGAAATACATTTATAATTTCAATGGTTGCAAGACCGTATCACCCAAAAATTAGGTTACCTTCTATAGGATTCCGTTTGTCCTATTGTAGTTGACGTAGAAGTCGACCACGTCGCTCGTTATCGCTGTGTGCCGTGACCCTACCTGCAACGACCAGGAGAGAAAAAACAACAAATGACAGGCCACTAATCTACTTGCGTTGCCGCAGCCCCAGTCGATAGTGGTGTGCCGTTCACAGACTATTGACCATTCACTGTGACGTCATCGCGTTGAGACTACAACCAGAGCGGCAGTCAAGCAGGCCGACCTCGGAACACACCCACCATAGGCAGGGATATGCACTTTTCGCGACAAAAAATTTGCCCCAGTTTATTTTAGTGCCTTGTGTGCACATCTGCAGCTCTTGTTCGTAGCCAGTGGTTGGATGTTTAAACTCTCATTTCCACCAGCAAATCACAGACGTGTTGTGTTGCGGTAACTTTATCGTGATTGGTGGAGTCTAATGAGAGACGTCACTTCATACAGACACGCTGCCAATAGCCATGAATCAGAACTGCAGATGTGCACGTAAGGCTTTGAAACAAACTGGGGAAAAATGCTTTACGCGAAAAAACAGGGTCCCTATTCATGGCCCTACCTATAGGTGGTTTGTGATCAAATGAGCACATTTTAAGAGTCCGTGTCACTTATTATTATAAATTTTTCTCAATTTCTTCCTGATTAAAAATTTAGCAAGATTTAATTAATTGTGTTCTGTACTTCTAGCACAACTTAGCTGTCTGCAGGCCAATAACAAGCATCAATAAAGCCCTCGATTTTTGGTGAAAGGAATTCTGCAGCAATTTGTTTAGTTGCCTAATGTGCAGATCTGCTTCATGGTTAGTGATTGGAGATTTATAACTCTCAGTGTCTAGGGTTCTACCCGCTGATCACGGACGTGTGGCATCACAGTGACCTTGTTCAGATTGACACAGTCAAATGAGACACGTCTGAGCAATCATACACTCTGTCAATAACCATGAGCAAAGCTGCAGATGTGCATGTAAGACAATGAAACTAAGTGTTGTATAATTCTTTTCACCAAAACTCTTGGGCTCTAGGCTTCAAATATTACAATAGCGGGATTCTTATTGGCTCAGTCAAATAGGGAAACTACTTTAAAGCGAAAGACAGTAATCTTTTCATAAGCTGAACTTATGTTGAGTTCCAGCAAACAGTCAAGTTTTCCCACGATATACCATCATCTATAATCATTACATATTCAGTTACCTTCTAACCTATAGTAGAATGAAACTAACTTAAAGTGACCTATATCGAACTAAACTGTCAAAGAGGACAGGCAGAGGAAATGAAGAGGCCTGCACGGAACTGCATAACTCGTAGTACGAGCCTTGCGTTAGGCACTAATTTCCCTCGGCATGTGTTACTGAACACACACACACACACACACACACTACTAATAGACCACACGCACGCACGCTTGAGTCGAGCGCCAACCGCTGCGGTCATGGAAAATTTTCCTTTTCAGCCACGTGTCCTTATTTCTGTGTATTTGCGCTTCGAGTCTTTTGATTAAAAAAAAAAGTCTACTCTCCAAAAACCTCTGCGCGAGTGGTTTACGGAAGCTAAAATTATTTTTAAATTTAAACACGAATATTTTTTAATTTCGATTTTTATGGAGTTCTGGATATTATTGCGCTAAAAATTACAAAAAATTACACATTTCAATTTTTATGGATTTTGTTGTTTCAATTCCTTATTTTTCAAAATACCGTTTTAAGTTTTTTACTCGAAAGCAAATCACACTACCGCCCAGTGCTATATAAATAAACGTCCGTTAATAGAATATATACTCAGCAAAAAAATCCCATCGAATTAAGATTAGTTCAGATTTTATCGGCGAGAGAGTATTTCAGGCGTTCGTTCGATATCTTACCTTTCCATATCCTTAACATTGGCACGTGATCATTAATCAGCGTGTTTACTTTCCATAGCTTTTAAATGTTAATTCAAGAACGACATATCACACACAATACGAGTTTCGCTTGTCTTTAGAAGCGCCACTGAACTAGCCGATAGCTCGCCTCTATGAGACGATGAATGGTGATCCTATAATTTCATTTCGTATTGTTTAATATAAAGATGTATTGTAAAAGTCTATAACTTTTTTCCAGTTATCTGATTTTGGCATGCTGCATACTAAAACCATACCGGGTACAAGTATTTTGTTTTCTTTTATGGTGTGTTGTTTCTTAAATGTAAATCCCTTACTGTCTCTGGCATTGAACACGCACAATAGCTTCAGTCTTATGGAATGTGCCTACTAAGCGGGCAGCCACGGATTTTGAAGAAGCAATAGGTGTTTAAGGGAGCGGTCTCCAACAATTTTCATTGCCATGTTTTATTTTTGCACTAGATATTTTTTTAGACGCAAAATGTGAGTGAATTTTGCTGTTATAAGATTTTTTTTATCTCACATAGGTTTCGGGTAATGGCTCGTTAAAGTCAAAATTTTCATGATACCGTGTTAAGGACGACACTAAAACCAACTCACAAAACTGAAAAAATTCACAGTGAATAACGATATTGTAGGCTATACGTTCGCCTACGTTAAACTACAAAATAAAAATTTTTGTATTTTTAAAAAATTATAGAGTTTTAAATTTTCATTTTAAATTTCAGTACTTTCATTTAAATACAAAAATAAAATACCCATTGTTCTTATGTAAGTGAAATTGTAGCATGTGACATCTTTATCCACTGTGAATCTTTTCAGTTTGGTATGACACTTGGTTTTCGTGTCGTCCTTAAAATGGTAGCATGCAAATTTTTACTTTAACGAGTTACTATGCAAAAACTATGAGAGGGAAAAAAACTTTATAAGGGCAAAATTTAGTCACATTTTGTGTCTAAAATACGAAGGAAAAAATCTGGTAGAAGTAAAAAATTAAAACATCGTGATAAAAATTGCATTGTATTTTACAATAATTTCTTTCAATGCCTTACGCGCATATCTGCAGCTCTGCTTCGTGGTTATTGGCAGTTTGTGTTTGTACAAGTGGAGTCTCTCATTTGACTATGCCGATAAGAACAATGTTACTGCGACTTCACACGTCTGTGATTAGCGGGTACAATCACAAAACGCTAGTTAATTACATCCGATTACTGACCATGAAGCTGAGTTGTGGATGTGCACGTAAGGCATTGAAACAAATTGCTGCAAAATACTTCCTTCACAAAAAAAAAAAAAAAAAAAAAAAAAAAACTTTAGTTATTCTCAAATGTAAGTTAACTATAATCATTTTACAATATATAAATAGGCCTCAGCGAATTTAATATTTTGGGAAACTGCTTCACTTCAAATACTTAAATCCGCTTGTCGGGGCCCCGAACAATTCCCCTAGCCCCATGTCAGACACTGGTTCATATCTGGACGAGGATATTTCCCCCAGGCAGAGGAAGCCGCGATAGAAGACAGGGGCTTCGCTTCTGTATTGTATCGGCCCGCCAAATGTGATTGTACGCTCCAATTAGCACTGCGAGCGCTCCTGGCGGCAACTCACAGCAAACTGAATTTGTGGCGCTTCCTACGCGGGAACACCAAAGACCATTGTTGGAGATATTTTAGCCCAGGCTCTTGATGTCCCCCGCCCTTGTCTGTAGTCGAGGCCACGGCAGAGGAAACTTTAACACTATGTTTTATGTGCATGAATGTATGGAGGTATGTAGTATGAGTAGATAGATTTAGTTCCTTCTGGAGCAGCGGCTGGCGGCTGAGGAGCTGAGGAGCCGCGGCCGCCATCTTGTTTCCGGCCGCCATCTTGTTTCCGGCGGCCATCTTGTTTCCGGCGGCCATCTTGTTTCCGGTCGCCATCTTGGATTACGTCACTTTCAAAATTTTCCAAAATTTCCCAAAATTAAAAAAAAAATTCAAAAATTTAAAAAAAATTTCAAAAATTAAAAAAAAATCTAAAAATATTTTCAAAACCATCCACCATCTTG